>JAUMGZ010007625.1:0-10301 GCA_032359645.1 Pododesmus macrochisma | reverse complement strand
CATACCAAAACATTAAGCTCTAGGCCTTCTAGTTTATTAGAAGATTTTTGAAGTTTTGTCAAATTTTCCCCCTTTTGACCCCCTAGTGGTGCCCCCTTGGGGCTCAGCCTCTTCATTTGAACAAATCTGAGTCCCCATCCCTTAGGGATACTTCCTACCAAGTTTGGATAAAATTGGTCAAGAGGTTTAGGAGAAGAATGCGAAAAGTTAATGACGACGGGCGCCGACAGACAACGGTCTACGGACAGGATTTGTATGGGAAAAGTCCACCTTGGACCTTTGGTCCAGATGGACTAAAAAGCTACGTCATAAATACACATGTATATAAATAGATCAAGAATTTAGTGATATACTAACAAGCAGCAGAATTTCTTACCTGGCTTTATAAATTTATCATAATTGTTTGTTTCTTCTAATTTATACCATACATATATTATTTGATAAAAAGATTAACAAGAAAAAGGATACAAATACACACTGCCATGTCCAAAATAATAACAGCCATTTATTGATTATTGTATATCACATACGGTATAACTTATTCTTGCAAATATCAGGACACCTGCTGTTCACTACAGCTGCTGACTTAAGATTTTTTATTTTAGTCTTAGTATTCATAACAAATTAAACTTCACCCTGCTCAGCATTAGGCCAAAAGAATAAAATACTTGTGTTTCTGCTAACCCTACCAACCCCATTTTTTAGTGCCTTCCCTAAAGGTTTTTATTCCATTTTCAGAAAAGCAATGTTAAAGTCGGAACCTCTGTCTCTATATAACCTATGTAAAAACTTGATTTGCCTAACTAACTACCCTAATTTTTTTGAAGCCGTTAGCAGAAACACAGTATCAATTCTTTTTGGCCTTATACCAAAAGGTAAACATTACTAGCATGTTTGCACTTTTTATATAATGTGATGAATTGACAGAAGTCAATACTTCAATACCAGCAAGAATGGACACACTCAATCACCAGCCCATCCATTCACTGTAGCCAAGTATAATATGTATATATAGTGCTTCACATGCAAAACATATACAATGCTGTGTTGTAAATGTGCGCACCTACAAAAATGTAAGCCTTTTACAGGTCCAGTAAATGATCTTTCAAGCCCAGAAATGTGCCATATAATTAGGAATGAATAACAATAAAGATTGTGTTGTCACACATCTAATTATCAATACAGGGACATTTATAAATACTCAACTACTGTTTTCAAGACATTGACGCCCATGTTGCAATTGTGCGCATGTCTGTAAAAGGGTTTTTCCAACTTCAATCTTATTTCATTATTTGCAAAGGAATTTGTTATACAGTGTGTCTAGGTTAGCCCAATGGCGAAAATAATAACTTTTTTCATGATTTTCCACAATAGTTGATTGACAGGAGCTTGGGACTTACTTGAAAAGTAAATGTTGAAAATGTGAAAAGTTAACAATGATGAAAGATGAGTTTTGTATGAGAAAAGTCCAACTTGGACGGACTAACAATCATTTGGTATTTGATTAGTTCTAAAGGTGAAACAAGTCACCGCAGTACACCGAGAACCACAATATTTTGCTCCAGTTCAGTTCTTGATATATATTCTAGCCGTTTCGATTCGGTATTTAGTATAACCTTAAAGTGGAAAGTTGGAAAATAACGGGCCTTCTGATTGGTCAATCGCGGCAAGTTATATGCAATCACTATCCCTGGTACATGTATAAGGAAAGTATAAGGCACTGGAGCTAACGATACACTACTTGTATTTTCAGGGTTTTGGAACATTTCGGCTTTGCTCAAATTCAGATATTATAAAAGTTAAAGCACCTGTAAAATGTGCTATGCTGACATATCCTAACAAGATCACCACATAGCGGAGCATTATAAGCCTGCAATAAATTTGTGAATGAGTTTAAATGGGAAAGGGAAATACATATCACATTTGTATCTTGATACAAGTTTAGGTATAATTCTAGGTCAAAAGGATCATTATTCCTAGTAAAAAAAATGACGCAACATCCAAATTTTACTTGTGCAAATCTCTAGATGATTACAATCACGTACGACAAATCTGAGAAAATTTGGTTAAAAAAACTGTAGTACAAGTTACAGTCACAAGGTTCACACTGGCTAGTAAAAAACGAAGACATAAAGGGCCATAACTCTCTTTAAAATTGAGGCAAATCCCCATTTTACTATATGAGCATCCTCTGACATATGCTTCCAATAACACACATCAATTCTGAAAAGATTCGGTCAAATATTGTAGTACCAGTTCACAAGGTTCACACTAGCTAGTGAAAAAATATTATTAAGTCATAAAATGTCATAACTATCTTAAAAATTGACACAAAATCCCCATTTCACGATATGCGCACACTCATATGATTCTCATCATACACAACAATTCTTGAAAACTGTAGGACCAGCTGCGGTCAAAGGGTTCACACTGCCTGGTGGAAAGACATAAAGGGTCATAACTCTCGTTAAAGTTGATGCAAAAGCCCCATTTTACAATATTCGCATCTACATATGATTCCCATCACATACACACCAATTCTGTAAAGATTTGGTAGAAAACTGTACTAGCTGTGGTCACAAGGTTCACACTGACTGGTGGAAAAATTTAAGTCATAAAGGGCCCCCATTATGGCCCTTTATGGAGAATAAAGGGCCATCATTCTCGTTAAAATTGACACTTAATCCTCATATGACGATAAGTGCATCCTCATATAATTCCCATCACTCACATCAATTTTGAAAAGCTTTGGTCGAAAACTGTAGCACTAGTTGGGGTCACAAGGTTAACTCCTCAGACGGACGGACAAATGGACAGAGTGATACTATAGTACGCTTTGCAAAAATTTGCAAGCGTATAAAAAAGCTGGCAATACAACAAATAAGGCCACGCACTATAACCAAATCACAACATTGACATGATAGCATGTTAGATCTTGGAATTAATGAGCTAGTGAGAGTCGAATCAGTCCACAAAACAAGAGGCCCATTTGTCCTTAACGTCCATCTGTGTGAAATAGGCCTTTAAGTAAATTTTTGGCATTTGAATACTTATGATCTCAGGGTCATGCCTTAAACATACTGGGTTCTCTATGGCCTAAAGTAACTACATACATAGCATTTAACACTAGGCCTTCAAGTTTATAAAAAAGTTTGTGAAATTTTGTAAACTTTTCCCCATTTGGGGCCCAAAGTGGCAACACCCTGGGACTTAGCCCCCTCATTTGAACAAATCTGAATCCCCTTCTCCTAAGGATGCCTTCTACCAAATTTGGACAACATTGGTCTAGTAGTTTTGGACAAGGAGTAAAACATGAGAAATGTTAACACAATAACTATATATATATAGTGTTGAACTTTGACCCCAAAATGTGTTACCAATTTTTACCCCCAGGGTCACACCTTGAACAAAGTTGGTTCTCCATGCACTAAATGTACTACCGTACATACAAAAGCATTTAGCTCTGGGCCTTCTAGTTTAATAGAAGATTTTTGAAAATTTGTCTTTTAACAAAGCTAGACATAAACTGATATCTAACATTAGTGTTGACAGATTTTATATTAAATAATATGTAGAATAATCATTATTATGGTGAATTTGCTTGCTTGTTAACTTCTTACCCAACCATGTCACTGTAGCATCATTACATATGATGACTTTAACCACTGTATTTCTCTAACATTCAGTTTTCCTTAGAAGGTCTTCATAAGCAACTGCATCATATAGAAATGAACCAAATCAAAGAGCAATAATCGCAATACATTGAATCCAAATGATAGTGTATCGCTACAGCCCTTATTAGTTCATTACAATAGGGAACATCGAGCATATCATTAGTGATGTCATAATCATATGCTTATGATATACAGGTGGGGCAGTGGTTGTCAAAAAGCACCAAAGTGGTGGTATATCCTATAGAAGTTCAAACTTTCAACTCGTAATTTCTCTTTTATCTTTAAAGATAATGTGACAAATTATACATCATTAGAAAGATAATAATTTCTTCTTTAGATAGTGCAAAGTTTTATTCTTATACTTGTTATTATTAAAAACATATGAGCTCAGGTAAATTGACTTCCTATATGTTCTTAGTAAATTTTTACAGTGGAGGCCCCTCCACTGACCACTGATAAGCTGGTTTTCAGTGGTATCCCCCAGTGTTAATGACATCACTAAGATGTTCCCTACAGTTTTCATGCTTGTCGAATTCTTTAAAATAACAAATTTGCTGATGTTCTTTTTTTTACCAGCTGCATGGCGACACAGCTAATAATCAACCATTGAAAATAGCATAGATCTATGAAAGAAGTCCTATTAAGTATTTTCTAGGGCTGTCACAATATGGCTAAAGCGTACTACGATATACTGCCATATTTGACTAGTGCATCACGATATGTATCACAAAATTTTGTGACAGTATAAATGATGTAGACAGGATCAATAATCATCCAAAAAGTGCCCATTTTTTCATTATTTGCATTTTTGTTATGCTCCACGTGAATCTCTTGTTGTCACTCTCTGCCATATTGTCGTTTTAGTTAGAGATTATAATCCTAACAGCACTTGAAATGTAAGTGCTTTTAATGCTTTAAAGTGTCCACATGTATGAAATTTCAACTATTCAGAATGGTTTCCGAATTTGTCATAACAAAATCATTTCCTGGTTACGTTATGGAACTAAATTCATAGGTTTTACAAAGATTTTTCACCTTAAGCTTCCTTTTTTATTAGAAACAAAGAATATATATATAAATATAGCAAAAAACCGGTATATATAATGATTGTGGTATTGCTGTGCAAAAAATGGATGGAAGTTAGGGTTTTTTGAGAAAAAAAACTTAAAAAATAACTGGAGGTACCTCCGGGATGAAATTTGAAGTGAGCTACCTTCTCATTTTTGAGTAAGGAAGGCATATGTCGAAGGGAGCAAGTTTAAGGGGACATTAATTCTTTAAAAAAAATCTGACTAAGAGTGCCAGTACCTGTGCTAATCTCGAGTTAAATTAATACAAATGCATGCAGCAACAGAAAGTGTGTCTTTTTAGACTATTATTTGCTAAATAGTGTGCATTGAAAGTACTTTTTAGACAATATTAGAATAAAAGGCATGATATCTCCCGATGATAAATTGGCAAGTACAATGAAGATGATGAACAATACGTAGTAACGTTATTTGCTATATTTACGGGCACATGCTGATGATACGTCCAATAAACTTACAAATACGTATCTTTCTTCAATTTGTATAGTCAAACGTGGTTTCAACGTTGCAAAATGCATATACACGCTTGTTGATCGATGCCCATCTACCAGAAATATAAACCGAAAGTAGATTCTACACGTTCCGAGAAAAATTGATCACTCAAAGCGCTGGAGCAAATGAGTGACGAAAATACACGATTGGACTAAATGTCATGCGGCACAACTTATCGTTTCTAATAGAATATATCTGTAGGAGGTTTTTCAGCCTTTTTCTACACTTCTGATTCATTGGTAAGTTCAAACAGGAAGGTAAAAACTGCCAACATACTGAGCTAATTTTGGTAACTCTCCCGCCATTGTCCGTCATTGGTCACGTGTTCTTCAAGGTACCAGGATGCAGCTATTTTAAACGGCGGTAAAAAGTATTGAGGGGGGGGGGGTGTTTTAACATATATATATATAACACGACCACCTAACGTATTTTTATTAAGTCTTTAAGATATCCTTTAACTTATACTGTAACTTTTTCCCTGTTTCATACATCTAGTTCATAAATACAAGTGTTTTAGGTTCAACTCCTATTTGTTTTGAATAAGGGAAAAATTATTTTAAAAATATTCCATAGGTCTACTACTAGTACCCGTATTAATTAAAACGCCGATGGTATGAACTTGTGTAATAAGCATCGTTTCGATCGTAGGTCTACCTGCCGATATCGTGATTGTCGGTTTGACGCCTATATACTACAGGTACAACACTTATTTATTTGATCAATTTTGTTTCCTTTTAACAATACTTCAATGCACTCTTTAGTATACATTATTCTTAGATGAGAAGAGGTAGGTATAAATGTCTGCTAATTTTGAAGAAGAAAAAACCTGAAACTGTGACGCAACCTCCTATACAGAATACTAAAACCTGGGAGGAATACGTTAAATGCAGGGGTTGAATTAAATTAAAGTAAGGTTAAATTAACGTATTCCTCCCAGCTAAAACTAATTGTAATTGAAATGCTTTGATATAGTAAGTTATATACATGTTTATCTCTTCGCAAAAACCAGCTTTTGTTTATCATCACCTAAATACATGTAGATCTAATAAATATATGATAATCCATAAGATACTTTATTTACCAATAGTTATAACAAAAATATATTGATCCCAGCAGAAAATAAGTACAAAATGTAAGCTTATAGCACAGACCTCTATAATAGCTAATAGCTAGTAAATATGACAACATGTTGTCACCAGTTCAATCAGGGAATGTATATATAGATCATTGTACATTTATTAACGTTAAGATCATGTTGACGTGTAATAATGATAGATTGGAAAAGACACCAAGGGATGATACATATAAATTATGATCTATATATAGATCTTCTTTGTAATATTAAATACTCAATATGATTAACACCAGATCTACTTTGCTCCCGGGATGTCGCTACCCTGCGATGCAATCTCCTAGTAACGGGAGCATTGGTCAGCCTGGCAGAGCCTAAAGATCATATAGAGCTGATTATCATCAAGTTAAAGGTGTATATTATATCAAAGCAATATTGTTTAACTCATTTAGTAGTTCTTAAAAGTACGAGTTCTCTTTTATCGTTGCATGAACGCAAGATTTTCTTTTTGAAACAGAAATTAATAGATTATGTCTGCCGTGCGGCAGTTGCATTCAAACAAGAGACACACAAAAATCCACAACAAATGTGTTTTCTCCCCTGGGTTTTTTCCTTATAAAAAGCTAATTTCTAATCAATTTACGAACATCAGCCAGTCAAAGTTCGTGACTTTATTAAGTACATGTCTAACTAGATCCCTTTCATACAGATATAGTCTTTTCCCAAATCTTAATCACAAGGATTTCTGATTCTCTAAGTCACAGACGGCCCATTGTAATTTCGTGCGTGCTAATCAAAAGTACGTCTTGGTCCATGCACTTTTCCTTAGAAAGCTGGCAGTCATAAATCATGTAAAAGCGCCTAATTGGGGTATAGCTAACGTGAAAGCCTCCCGGTATAATACCAATAATAAGTTGGTGTTATTTTTCATTTTCGGACTTTATTATGATACAAACGACGATGGATATCCTGCAGCCATAGAAATATTAATTTACTCTACAGACGTTCCTATATTTTCGATATTGTCTCTATCAAAGTTTAACAAACAACTGCAATTAGACGCCTTTCGAGTTATATTTAAACGTAACCCAATAAAGTAAAGTTCATAGGGCATGGCCACACTAGCAATTGCTTTTAATCTATATATTTAGTTTTATTTAATAGATTTTATTTATTTACAATAATTTTACAGCTGTTGCAACATAAATATCTACATATCTGTCTTCCTTTGACTACATAACCCATTTCTGGGATGAATTGTAGTTGCGCGTCTGGTCTGACTGTGTTAAAAAATAGTATTGGAAAGAAAAGAAGAGGATAAGTTCAGGTTTAGGAGAAGAGTAGGAGTAGGAGTTAGTGATTAATAAGATACAGAAGGAAATAAATATAGACAGCAGATTACAAAAATTTAACATTTACATAAAAGTTATAATAAATCAAGTAGAATAAAATAGAGGAGGAAATCATTAAAAATGAAATAAAAAAGAAGGAAGTGGACTTATGGGGGGATGTGTTCCAACTTGGATACTGCCAGGTTGAAATGTTCAACATAAGGCAGATCTACTACTTCAGGTGGGAGGGAGTTCCAAACTGACGTGGTGCGAGGGAAGAAAGAAAACTTGTTATAGTCAGTGGAGGATGGAAATTGGCTGTATGCATGGCTGTGTTGTTTTGTTGTGTGTGATTGTATACATTAGGCTTAGTCTGCTGTCCATCCGTCTTTGGTCCAGTTGTCGCCATTCTAGTGATGTCACCATGTCTGTCACGGAAGAAGTTCGTCTGTAGTCTCGTTTTGTCCATCATGCTGCCCGTCGTTGTACCCGTTCTAGTCTGAATATGGGGTTTTCTATGTGTGGAGACCACACAATTGAAGCTTTAATACTCCAACTGTGGGCGTACTATAGTGTCTTGTATGCATATGACTTAATGTTTGTGTTGTGCGTTTTGATGTTTCGTCGTAGGAACCCTAATGTATGGTCTGCTTTTGTGGCACTGAATATGTGAAATGTGTGTTTTCAATGATAGGTCTTTTGAGAAGTTGATGCCCAGGTACTGTATTTTAATGACTGTACTGATTCTAGTTGTATGCCATGTAAGAAACATGGAGATTCTATGGGGTCGCGTGATCGAGTGATGTGTATTACTTTGCATTTTGAAGGACTAAATTCCATGTCCCATGTTAGTCCGAGTTTCCTCCCGCACAATCCATATACATGTATAAAAGCGGGCAGGAAGTCAGAGGAAACTCGGACTAGTCCCATGTGTGTGCCCCATCTTAGCAAGCCAAGTTTCGCTACACTACGTTCACTACGATAGGATAAGCGAACTGAAAGAAATTGATTCGTATACGTTGGCTAGCGAAGATGGTGTGTGCCCATTCTTCAAGATGTTTTATGTCATATTTGAGTGTTTGTGGTTTGTTATGCTTGTCAAGAGTGAGGTATATGGCTGTCTCGTCCGCGAATAGTCTTACATTTGATTTAACAAAGTCTGGTAGGTCATGTATATATGCGAGAAATAGGGTTAGTTTGAGTCTTGTTGGACGCCCGAAGATAATGGAATATTGTCCGAAAGCTCACCATTTACTAATACATTTTGAGTTACATTATCCAAAAAAGATTTTATCCAAAGGATAATGCTTCAATGGTGAAGTTTAGAGAGTAGTTTTTCATGTGAAACTTTGTAAAATGCTTTACTAAAGTACAACAGAATGAGATCGGTTTGTTTAGAATTTTGCATATTTTTAGAAAGTTCGTCTATTAAAATTATCAATAGAGGCTTTGCACGGTCACCCAAAACTGGCGATTTAAAGGGATACTGGCCAAAATTTACCTGTATGGAGGGCAACTAAGGAGTGTTGACTATATAATCTTACTAAATTTAGTCATATTCACACAGTCGCTACGGAATCAAATACAAATCAAAAACTTTTTCTTTCATATCATTGTAAAGCATGATTTTAATTCTTTCCAAATATATTAATTTCATGAAATTCTGTGCATGCATAACGGATTTTTCACCCATTTCTACACCCTCTTTTTCCACTTTATAAAATGATTACAGCTTCTAAGCTTGCCCTCCAACATGGCGGACCGTTGACGTGGCGTGCAATGCCTCTATAGTGTCAGACACTTAACACTTCCATCACTCAGCTTCAAATGGTATGGGTTCAACTAATGGATGTCGAAATCAAACCATCAAATTTGTTATGCGTTAAGATGTATGTTAATATAAGATATACACCTTAACTAAAATATGTATCATCATTTTATTATTTAATAAATTTGTATTAATCTGCTATTGAACAAAATAAATAAATCAAGCAATACAACTGCTGAAAACTTATCCCTATTTATGAATCAGTAAATTAAATATAACGTAACCAATAAGTTTTTCAACTTAACCATCAATCGAGAAGTAAAGAAAAAGCTAGTTCTGTCTTCAATACTGCATTTACTAATGAATATAATTGAATATATACAACTAATTACCATAATTAAGAAACAAATAAGAAGGCAGTCTTTACTATATTGTCAGCTTAGAATAATAAATACAAATTAATCCAAAACATGAATTAAAGCATTAGAACAACAGTAAAAATAATCAGCACTCCGCTGATTTGGCTTGAAGAAATTAGACGAGGGCAAACATATGTGATATTTTTATATCTTTTGTCTCAGAATTAATATTTAAACAAGAGGCCCATCGGGCCTTAACGTCCATATTGTTGAAATACGCCAAGAACTAAATATTTCAAGATTTTTAAAAATTTTCCCCATTTTGGCCCCAAAAAAAGGTGCCCTGGGGGCCTTAACCCTTCATTTGAACAAATCTGAACCTCCTTCCCCTAGGGATGCCTTCAACCAAGTCTGGGTGAAATTGGTTCAATAGTTTTGGACTAGAAGTCGAAAATGTGAAAAGTTAACATATTTGACAGTGTTGAACTTTAACCCCAAAACGCGTAACCCATTTTTG
>JAUMGZ010007614.1:0-10301 GCA_032359645.1 Pododesmus macrochisma | reverse complement strand
GTGTTGCTTTACTCTCCCCGTTCCTGTTTCAGACTCTATTCCAGTTTTGTTGCTTTACTTTCCCCGTTCCTGTTTCTGACTCTATTTAAGTTTTGTTGCTTTACTTTCCCCGTTCCTGTTCCAGACTCTATTCAAGTTTTGTTGCTTCACTTTCCCCGTTCCTGTTTCAGACTCTATTCAAGTTTTGTTGCTTTACTTTCCCGTTCCTGTTTCAGACTCTATTCCAGTTTTGTTGCTTTACTTTCCCCGTTCCTGTTTCAGACTCTATTCCAGTTTTGTTGATTTACTTTCCCCGTTCCTATTTCAGACGCTATTGCAGTTGTGTTGCTTTACTTTCCCCGTTCCTGTTTCAGACTTTATTCCAGTTTTGTTGCTTTACTCTCCCCGTTCCTGTGTCAGACTCCATTCCAGTGTTGTTACTAGGTTGTTCTTCGAATGTCTTTCGTTACGTTTACAATGTAACAATACAAATCAACCGAACCCACCAATCTATTGAAACATAAATCGTTAGTGTTGAGCGTTATGTTATTATCATATGATTATGTTTTAGAAGAAAATAACATCGAGAACTTCCGTACGGCATCATTGAACGTATATATATATATGGAGATCGTATTAGTATGTAGGGCATGCGTTTGTATGTGTCGGGGAGGGGGCGAGTTAAAAAAACTAATACGTGTAGAACAGAAACAATGAACCATGCTTAAAGTAATCCGTTGAATTGTATAACGGAATGTTTATAGAGTATAAGATATTTATCGTTTATGTAAATAAACTCAATGTACACGAGTTCACGTAGGTTACACTATCATCGGTAACAGCAGCAGTAACAGTAGCATATGGCGGGAAAATATTCCAAGTATTGACCACCTGGCTAGTAAAAAAGTGTAGTATTCTCAGTGGAATTTCTACATCTACATAAATGACTAATGTTTGATATGTACATAGATCCTTTGGCTGGTGTTTGCTCCCTTGTCTTCTAGTTACAGAGCAAATAAGTTAAGTTGAAACATGTACGTATATACTGTCGACACTGGCTCCCGTAAGCAGAATTCTCTTTTAAATATTTCATTACACCACACCTTATGTCGCGTACTGACGAAAACGACTGAACTCGATTTGAAAATAAGATTTGGCTAGAAATTGTTCGAATGTTTAAGAATAATATGACCAAATAGTGCATGTGTCTGTGGAGTGATATATCAGTGAGACAGCATGATTTACACTAGCATAAGTCCTGAAGTCACACTCTTTTTCTAAACGAAGAAAAGTGGAAACATGACTAGAACTATATGGTTGAAAGTAAAGATAGAAGTTGCCTTACGCAGCGTTGCAAGAACAGTCATATCCTTTTAACGTGTGATTTTGATAACAGATTTATGGGAATTGAGAGTATCAAGATGTACCTTTAATTTGTAAAGAAACTATAGTAAATATAAAACGTGTTTAATATAATTGTATCTATAAGTAAGCCTCTGATTTAACAAAAACATTAACCACAGTTTTGTTAAGCTGTCAATTATTCTGGATATGAGTTGAACATCTGTAAATATTTCATATATTTCACGTTGTCTTCGTGTGTTTTAATTTTTTTTTTAACAAACTTTGTACTTTCTTGTTCAAATACGCTGTGAAATTTTATGTTGTAAAGTTATTAATGATAATTGTGATTTTTTGTTTCATTTTTAAGGTTTAAATCCTACATGATCCTAGTTAATCCTCACGTATAATGACTTCATCACACTGTCATGTTTTGCACTGAGTAACTGGCTTTCCTTTGACGATCCGCATTCTAACTAGTGTTGATATCTGTTGTGATGTTACTTTAGTCTATTGACCTATGTCAGTGCTGATTTGTTCGATGTAGCTACAGTGTTTTTATTTTTTAATCCAGTTTACCCTGCTTTAAAATGTGTCGTTAATTGTGTGATAACAATTTGTTTGTTTTATTGGTATTTAGCGTCCCTTTAACTCATGTATAGGTCATATCGAGACGATGCCTGCTTGCGACAGTGCACACTTATTGCGACTTTATTAAAGTGCTGTCTCACTGAAATATCACGCCACAGACACGTTGGCATGATACTTCACTCAATCACATTATACTGACACCGAAACAACAATTAAGTCCTTCTCCTACCCATTTATGCTTCGCGTTTAGCAGGGGGCGAGAAGAGTGCCCAATTTTAACGTCTTGGGATATGGTGCCACCAGGATTCGAACCCGCGACCGCGGATTCTCGTCTTCAGTGTACAGCAATTTTGATGACTGAACAATTCTTAATTGAAATTGATGAATAGCAGTTAGCGTTTAAATCTAGATTTTCATAAGTAATATATGGAAAAAATAGATTTTAGGGGCCAGAAATAATAAGGAAAGAGTCTTGCATTGTTTTTGTTTTTGTTTTTTTTTTTTTAATATTTTGGTAGATGGGTATATAAGGTGTATATTTTAAGAATACTACCAGAAATATAGGGGTCAATGGGCAAACAATTTCTAATGTATTATTATGGAAAATGCCAGAGGAGTAACAAAAAATAGGTAAATATAGAAATATGAATAGTGCGCATTCTTTAACTGCTTTCAGTGTGTTCCTGTTTTATTTCATTTTAGATCTTTATATACAATACGCCCTTCTTATTGTATAACTAAGACAACAATAATTATAAAAGGTTCACGTTGATATAAAATCACTGTTACTCTTCATCATATATAAAACTGTGATACACAACAGTTGTAAGATAGTAGAATCATGCTTTATGTATACCGTCGCGGTATCATTCAGTTTGAGGAGTGACGTTTACCTCTGATAGAATAAAACAAACAAAAAACATGATGTTTTATTAAATAAACCTTGTGATATAAAATCACAGTTATTTACATATCTTATATATTGTATAATACAGCATTTACATAAACTACAGGCCGCATGGTATAAACATATTTTTTACGGAAATAATGTTTAATTTGTTTAATTCGGGCTTAACGTCACGTCCAGAATCTTTCACCGATATTGTGACAAAGACCAAAGGAAAAAAACCAAAAGATAGGACAGAAAGAGAAGCGGCGACAGGAACGGGATACGAAAGGAATAGAGATAGTTCAGAAAGAAGGATGAGCCCATGCAACGGCGTTTCCGCCCACTCTTCTATCGAACTTAGCACGGGGATCTTTATCGTAACAGGGGGTAAAAAGTTCCTGTACACGGGACCGCCAGCTTAGCGTCCCCTCCGAAAATCTTTGTCTGTGGACGCAAGAGAAGAATTAATATTGAATAGACAAGACTTCAGTAAATCAACGCTACAGAGCCAAAGGGGGAAACGGTAACAAAAAATTCACTATAGTTATGATGTACAAAAAACCATACCCAATAATAATACGATTGTCTTGCCAAAATTTTAAATGTGCGCGTAGTCGAAACAGGAATTTTTAAACGTATTCCTCTGGACACGTGTTTCGAACAACCTAGTTCTCATCAGCAAAGGTGTCGTTATAATAGGCATGTAGAATTAAATATTATCAAAAGACATTACAGACTGACTTACTTACATTAAGGAAAGCCAAAATATGCATCAAACACAACAATTTAGAATACAGGTTACACTTTAATCAATCGTACATCATACAAAAGGATCATCTTCTCTACCTGTGTTACTATGGTGACAATTATTTACCCGAATCGCGTATCGAGTTCCTAAAAGCTGGACGATCAGTGGTTGTGACCTGCACCACAGGTAAATTTAATGCTAAACGCCCGTTAAACAGGTTACCTCCCTTTTCCCGAAATCAAGGTTGGTAATGCCGAGGCATCTACCTCGACTTGCTGCAGTGTGGTTACGTCCCTGTTGATCAAACTCTTTCACCGTGTCTGATTTTGACTGCAGCTAACTCATGATTAATCTTAAATACGGCTATACATTTTAAAGGAATATGTTGCCAAATCGCAAAGAATGAAAAGTATGTTAATGTAAACTATGCTGTCATACACAAAATGCAACATCGACAACTCGACTACAATTTGAAGCCATGGTGTGTTAGCAAATCGATGACATGGCGATAGTCTGGGTGTTACATGTAACGAAATATTCATCCAATGACAGTGTTTTCTTTTACGTCCCAATGTGTTTTCGTTTGCTACCACGGTGCAAGTTGTTAATGGTTTCATCAAAACCCTATTACGTTAAGACTTTCATCATTGAGGCATGTTTGCAGAGAGTATGATTTGAAAAATATCTGCCGGACGAAATAATGGCGATGATAGAAACGAAATATACTTACCTCGACAAAAATACGTATTACGACATACGTTTTCGACAATGTCGTTTCCAATTTTATGTTCTCCATTCGGCGGTCCATAAGAGATAACAAATGAAAATTTCGTTGTTCACAATGATACTTAATATCACAATCTGATTAAAATGCAGATCTCTTATTTGAGATTTATGTCTGGCAATGACCAATTGAAGTAACATAAAATACAAGTTTATCAACAAATCGTGTGCTCTTTCATAATGCAACAAATGTATATGTCCAACGTCGTTTATATCTGCTTTATTCGTTTATCGGTCAACTTTAACATTTTATTCGACTGTTAGATTGTGTTTAGGTTTCAACTGCTATCACATATGGTTTAAAAAGAATAGTTTATTGAATAACATTAGATGAACTGGGTACTACGTGACCTTCCCCTTAAATTTCATGGTCATAACTTCTATTGGTTGAGATGTGTTTCGATTTATAAAATTTCTGTTTCACAATTGTATCCTCATTAAGTGGTTTCCCTTCCATTCCGTTATTTGTTTTTTTTTTACAATTGTTCGTTATCTCCCCTCCCTATGACGTCACACAATCGGCTGCACTGACTGCATGGTTCTGGTTTGGAATTTATTATGCTAAAGTATGTTGATTGTTTGGTGTTGGCTGGTATGTATCATTGTTGTTCTGCTTCTGGTTTCGCGAAAGATAGTAATTGGCAACACAAAATGATTCTGCTAAAACTGTTTTTGAAAGCTGTACTTATTTCTCTCACATGGCTATGACAAGCATTGTTCTAAGCAATTTCAAATCATCCAAAACAACTATTATCTAAAATATGCAATAGATGGATGTGATTGTGACAAAAAGACACATACTATCAAGTAATTTTCCTTAGCCAATTCATTTAGCACCAAGACTCATTTGCATATAGAGTCGGTAGATTAAATATCTTATCTTGTGTCATTTAACTGATTTCCTGAAACATGACCAACTATTTTTAGTTTCTGTTTGCAGCTTCTCATTGTAAACATAACGTTTAATACTTTTCGTTTTTTTCAAATATTCTCTTGTCTTTGATTAAAACCAAAAAACAAAATATCTGTTTAGAAATGACAACGAAAAGTGCCAATGAAAGAACAAATTGCAAAATGCGCTTGTTTTAACGCTAAAGTGGACCACCTATCGAAGATTCACATTTCTCAGGTATATTTTTCGTTTTCAACATATTCGATAATAAAAAGAACTTTTTCCGTTAGCTTTATTCTCACTCTAACTTCTTTTTGTTTACCTATGATTCTATTCAGGGAAATCACGAACAACTTCATATCTATGACTGTGCGGTTTGCTTTAATTTTTGAATGTTTGTGGTTTGAAACCCCAACTTCCTGATAGTATATTGTACAGACTTTAGACGGTATTTATACCAGAGCTTGTTATCATTTTTTTATTCTGGGTATATATTCTGATCGGGGTACCTCGAGCTCTATGTGAAGTACGGACTAGTTCATTGTTGAAGACGCTATCGGAATTTTACGATATAATTATGAAAATTGTTTCAGGGTCATTCATTGCGTGAAAAGTCAACTCTTGAAAGTTATTTTTTCAATATTTTGTTTCATTAATGCATTTCTTTGATTCTATTTCGCCGCGCTTTTATGTCGTAATGTGAGAAAACTGGTGCACTATGAATCAGTCAAACCACATCTTTCAGCATGAAATGCATTGTACTGGATGACGGTCCATTTGGATTCATGAATAGTCCTGGTATTTTCAAGCATTTGTTGTTTCTTCTACTATTTTACTAATGGTATTGGTTATTTTCAAATACCCTCTTCCGATGATCTTATACATGTCATCTTTTACATGTAGAACACCATTTCAATACCAGCAATGTTCTGAGGAGGATTGTAGTCTGTAAAAATCCTTTTACATGTATAAGAATTATGGTTTTAAGTTATTAGCAATCAGGATTGCATCTTAGTACCTTATTCATGGAAGTGTTGGTAGTACTTTTTGCTCTATCAATTGAAAGACTCTTTGACTTTTCACACCGGCAGCTGAAAATAGAGCGAAATTTCGAAGTGTCTAAAACATATGACCAATGAAAACATGCCAAGGCGCGAAAATAGTATAAACGGTATTCGATTGCTGCATTTTAAAACGTTAGAAGACTAAAATATTAATGCAATATTAATATATAGTATGGATGGCAGTAGTCCAAAGAAACGAGACTGCGCGTTAACTTTTCAGAACGGAAATATACAAAGAGTTATCTTAGTGTTTTTTTCATTTTATCGAGTATAACAAGAATGAACTACGCAATTTAACGATGCTAATAAATAATAACGATACGCCAATTTATATAGTATAAACTCCATAACAAGAAAATGTAAGTAAACATCAAATGAAAAAGTTGTAATGTACACAAACACATCATTAGACAAACTACCCCAGCGGAACGAAGTATCATGCAGAGAAATCATGGTGGATTGAACATGTAATGCAGGAAATTATTACACCTTTTTCACTGCTATTTCTTGAAGGAAGTTCGTGACGTCTTCTCTAAGGTTACTATTTATTTGTCTATGAATACATATATTTTATGTACGCTGCTTCCGTTTCCCGTTATATTGTCCATGTCCAGGAACTCGTGCTTTTAAGAACTACGTCTTTGAAATTATGCAAAATCAACAGGACCAATCCGCTTAGTGCTAAGAGTTAAAAGCTATTTTTATATCATGAAGTTTTCTTTCCATAATTCAATTTTATGTATTTTTCGCAAGTTATATTTTTCAAAACATTTCCGAAAAGCTTATACTTTCGTTATAGGCAAAATGTAGAATATAATAAAAAATAGGAATATATTTAAAGGCAAATAAATTTCTGCTCGAGTAGTTAATTAATTAAGTTGTATATACTGTAATTCAATTAACTTTAAACGCTTTACTAACGTATAACATTTTTTCAAAGATAATTACTATTATATCCTCATATTTAATCCAACATTTTCATTTTTGGACATGCAACTATGGTGGCTGATTTAGGCTGTCTCGCTATGTCGCGTTGGTGCCGCCGCCAACGCAACAAAATCAACGAGACAAAGTGACAATGCGACAACACGACATAATTAACTCGACAATGCGACACAATTATGCGACAACGCAACGGAATCTTTGGCGTTGACGCTCTAAATTTGTCGCGTTGGCGGGGTACTTTTGTCGAGTTGGCGGCAGCGAGGTGACCGAAATCAGCCACCACATGTGGCACTAGTGAAAAGTGCATTCAGTAACAAAATGATGACATTGAACAATTCAATCACGGAGATAATAGACAATAGCCTGACATTTTGAAGCACTAGGGAAAAGTGCAATTACCAACAAAAACATTGCACAATTTACTCTAGAAGATAGTAAAACTATGATTTACTTGACCATAATATCAAACTATACTTGATTTAAGTTTTTACGATAGTCTAAAGTGCACGGTACAAATGCACGAATTTAGGACACAGCAAATTCGTGATCGATATAATCTCAGGTGTTGATGATCGAGTAATTAATAGACAACGCGTGTAGGGGACTATTGGTAGGTTGCAGGCCAATGCCATGGATTATTTATATAAGTTAACGCATTCTCTCTTAGCTTCTTTGTGCTTCCTACACGGGTAATCCATTTAGTAATCCGGCGCTTTAATTCTGAGATGTTTATAACGTCCAGATTTACACGGACATCTAATTGATTATCCGAGTGAAATGTACACTGAGATTTCATCGATTGCTTCAGAAACAAAATAAGTCATTAGGACCGTGAAGAGTGACATATATGTACATGCGTTGAGCGTTAATGATAATACCAATTATTATTGTACGGCCAGGTGGTGATTGTGAAGACATTGAACCCGTATAACGACGTATGGACCAGAGCAAAATTAATTCGAATATTAATTTAATTGAATTTCACAGTGATATTTTTTGCAGTCGGTTCGATGCTAAGTCACTGATGGTGCACGCGCCCAGTAGAAGCATGTATATACAGGGCTGGCTGGATCAGGATTTCGGATACGAGGGTGTTGACTTAGGGGCGCAACACAAAATCTGAACGGGCACACACGTTTTCAGTAGAAATATGGTAAATTTTGATAAAGTGTGGGAGTTTGGGGAGGTGCACACGGGGTGTGCCACCATCTTTATCCGCTAGTGATACATTATAGTGTGTATCTCTTTCACCAAACATAATTCATTGTCAATAACATAATTCGACGCAATGATACAAATGTGTCTTAACATTATTGTAGCAGCTTGAGACTTTTGGTACTGCATACTGTCATAAACGTTACACAGAATAAGAATGACACATTGATGTGATAATCCATTACGTGCTATCTTGTTATATTATCTTTCATCATTTATCTCTTAATGCGTCCTAATCGGACACTGACAATCGCTTCATGACAGCTTCAAATAGCCACGTGTCCCCGGTGCATAGCATACGTATCCCAGTCCCGAATTATCAAGATTAGAATCGTTATTGAAATCCCTCGCGAAGACCAGTTTAGACGATAAAAGGGTAATATCTGACTTCGATTGACCGAGACGAATAAATTGACTGCTGATAAAGCTCCCTGTATAGCGAGATGTTCTTTTAAACGCAATGAGTAAGCACATACATAGTTTCCATTCTTGATTTGTTTTAAGAGCTACTGTTGTTCATTAATTGCCAACTGACTGGTCTATTTGACGCCGCATTGCTATTAATCTTGCGATTCTTCACGCGTTATTTCTGCTGAATGTGTTCTTGCTCACTCAATAAGAATCACACGTGTTGTCGTATAGTTTTTTATGTCCACATCTTACGGTCAGGGTAACAGGTCATATTATTCTTAACTGTTCTTTTGTTTAAGTTCTTACGCAAGCTTTGTGTTTAACTTCTTTCGCAAGTCTTGACGTTTAACTGCTTAATTAAGCAAGCATTTGAATTAACTGCTTATGCAAATAACTGTTTTGTGCAAGCCTTGTGGTTAACTGCTTACGGAAAGTGTGTGTTTAACTTCTTCAATGAATACAATTACACAAGCGAAGTACTTCATAAAATATACACTTGTACAAAAAATATAGTTTGTTTATTCATATCTGTGCATATCATAGATGTAGCTTTTTTCTATAAGCGTGGGCTTAGTATACATAGTAATTTACAAATGGTGATTGTATGTTGACACGCAAATGTGACTTTGGCGCTATCTTCAGCGAGCTATATTTACTGGTCCGGGCATACATATGTATCACACGAACATGAACATTATAACATGTTGCCTTCCAATTCTTCTTTTTATAATTATTAAGTCATGTTGGCTTACAACAAAAACACAGGTCAGATATAGGTTTGTTACATATGCTCTTTGTTCGTTATGAACATCTCTGTTGTTTTTAAATGAGTGTCAATACCAAGCAATTGTTTGGTAATATTACCTGCGTTCTTTATATTTTTGTTACAGGTTCGAAATAAGGCTGCAGGTGAAAAGAGAAGGTTGGAATCTCGGGGGTATAATCAAAACTGGGTATTTTTACAAACAGCTGAAGTAATCATAAATGGTTATAAACAGATAGTTTTACACTCAAAGAAGTAGTTTCCTTTAGTTTGACTCGGAGACATTCCAAGCTCAATGTGTGGATTTACTACTGTAACATCTAACTATCACAATCTCCAAACAGAGGCCCCCTTCCGGTTGATCGGATATCACTGTAGATAAGCGAAAGTAGAGCCTCTGCTTGGAGATTGAACTATCATGACATATAAAGAGGTGTTTGGGAGTTCAATTGCATGTCATTTTTTTTTAATTGTCTTCAGATTTTTAATTTGTTACAAATGAGCCTTAGATTAGACATACGTGTTCCAATAGAAAAACCCCAAGCTCTTACGTCCATGGCGATAAAACTTGGTGCCAAATACTACCATCAACCAAAAGCTTTATTTGGATATAAAAAAATTCTTGAGATTTCTGTTTTCTTGGTAGAACGATGCGCATAATGCCAAATTCAAATACGTAA
>JAUMGZ010007603.1:0-10301 GCA_032359645.1 Pododesmus macrochisma | reverse complement strand
AAGTACACCGGAAGTACGTAATGCCGACTTTTTCAACGGATGTTGTATAAACGGGGAACCAATTGACGGAAACGGTGAACCTCGAAACGCTGCTATTCCCGCGAATTACCAGTCAACAAGTAAACAAAAGAGTTCCAATGGATGACATATTTTATTCTTCATTTTTCACATAAATAAAATAAACAACATAATGTATATCGTTACTGTAAAAAAAACAAAAAATTTAATCAATAGTTTGCATTTCAACGCATGTCTATGAACTTTTGAAACAAACAATACGCGGAAGAATATCAAAACTACAGTGGTGACGCAGTATCGGTGTATTACTGCGCGCAGCTCCAATTCTCGCGTGCTCCACTGAATTCAATGAAAAATAAAGTGCACTGGGTATTGATAGAAACGCATAGGCTATAATTTCAATACACCACAGAGTGTAAAAATTTATATATATTAGTAGCTCGTTTCAGTTTGCAGGTTTGTATTGCCGTCCTATCATTTGGTATTTTTTCTTTTGTCTTTTGTCATGATATCGTTATGTTGAGTCCAAATTAAATAAACAAAAAAGAATTAATATGCAGTTGCTTCTTGGTTTTACAAATGTTCATCATTGAAATGATATAAAATTATGTTTCAGAATAAGCAGTTTCTTTTTTCAACTGTTCTTTTTTTATTTCAAATATCCTTTTCCCCCAGCGAATACAAGGAACTTTAAATTCTATGTTTTTTAGTATTGTAAGTTCCTGCGAATACTAAGGATTTTTAGTCCTTGCGTTGATGCTTTACAAACCGTCACTGGATGTATATCTTATACTATTACACTCTGTCATCAATATTCTAATCTTACATTTCAGAATTTACGTCAATATGGGGCACATAAAACTGTTCATTCTCTTGGTAAGATTTATTCGTTTTTTTAAAGTCCTTAGTCGTGCCTTGGTAGTGGCAAGCCTCGAATTCGTGTGTTTTTATTGCAATTTGACGTTTATTAGCATTTTCTTTTGTCGTTAGTCCCTCTGATTCAGATGTCATCCTGATTGCGTTTTATATCCATGTTATCAATAAAGTGTTGATTGATATGAATATTTAGCTAATTATATGTATTACTCAGGTTCTCATATGTGTACGTAATATGTAAGCAAACTATTAAGATCATCGGAAAGTCGACAATAAAATCGATCTAAATATCAACATTTACACAGTTGCAAGAAAGAAAAAACTCATATATTATTTATTTACGATCTTAAAAACAACACTTTTTATTTAAAGATGAATTTTTATCTCCTTCGTTTCTTTTGAAGTAGTTTGCACTGTTGCGTATTATTTGTGTATTGTTTTAGTGTCTCGTTGTTAATGCATCTGGATATTCATACGGACAAAGAAGGTGTTCAAACAATGGTGACTGTGCACCTACACAATGCTGTGTTTTCTCGGGAAATCCACAAAGAAGTAAGTACATTTTCATTTTCAGTATGTTTCAATGCATATTAGACAAGTATGAAATTATTCTGAAGCTATCAATATTGCATGTGTTATGGACACAGCTAACTAATGCTGTAATGTATAAAAGTCATAAAGACTTCTTATTCAAAAATTCTTGGGAAAATACATGATGTTTTCAACAAAAAAATATAATAATTCAAGATCAACGTCCTAAAGAAACTCTTATCGAACAAATAGGTTGATCGCATGTCTGAAACAATCATTTTTCTTAACACAGTCAGCCGAGAACTAACTCCGAAACATTCACCAAGTATGAAGATTCGGAATAAGATAATTATGTGTTTGTTTTATTGGGTCTAACGTCCCTTTCAACTCATATCTAGGTCATATCGATACAGCATTTGCTTGTGACAATGCTCACTGAAGACAACTTTATACAGTATAGTGCTCTCTTACTGAAATATCCCGCCACAGACACATTGACATGATTCTTCACTCTGTCACATTATCCTAACACCGAGTCAACCATTCATTTTTCTACACAGAGATTTGTAGCAACAGAGCTCTAAGCATTGGCGAACAGTGTACGATAGACGACAGCTGTATGTGTGGCCCAGGTGATTATTTTCTATGAAATCTTTCTCTCTCATAATTGGATATATAGAGGTTCTGACTCGAGATTTGATTAGTTATGCTAAATAACATAGGAGATACTTATTTTCACCTACTTTACGAGGCTCGGCCGAGTAAAATTGGAAAATAGAATGCTTATCTAGTGTATTATTTACCATAAGTAATCAAATCGCTTTCTTGCATAATAAAACGACTTTAAAAACTCAGCATTTTTTGGTAACACACTATTGTACTGTGGAAGTGTTGTGTTATTGCTCGTAGGGATATCAATGTGAGCAGGTTTCATGCGTAAGATACAGTGCTGATTACTTCGCTCGTTTGTATATTTCAACTTCTACCTATTCATAAAATGTTTGAAGAATTAACATTAGAATAACCAAAAAGGTAACGTTTTGGATATGGATTGTTGCCAACGTATGTACTGCTATTACGAAGCGAGGGAAACATTGCATTTCTAGTGAAACGGAAATGACGAAAATAACGGCGTCAGAGGTCATAACCCTCGTATAACGTTGCGGTCCGATCAGATGCCGCGTATGCAGTGTTATAACGGTTTGATACCATAACATGATAACACACTGTGCATCGTTGTGGTAACACACAAATTATGTGAGAATAGCCCTGCTCTCTATCTCTGTGTTTGATAATAATTTGATATAAACAGTAAACTTTACAGCGTTAAAATTTATGAAATTAATTAACAAAATAAACAATAGAAAGTTAAGGAGGATTACGGCTTGAAAACAACTAAAAATATAACACCATTAAACGGATTCCATGGCAAATAAAGCTATTGAATGAATCAGTGTCCTGTGAAGACAATACAAGAAACATAAAATTATAAGCACATGTCATGGAAATCGAAATAGGGCCTTCATAACGTAAACTTAACGGTCTTTTTAACCACTCAGTCACGAAGAATGCTAGATGATAAGACGGATTGAATACCAAGTAAAATGTCTACAAATAACATAAAAACTACAAGAAGACAACCTCAGGTTGGTGTTTTCTCCACGGAACAACCTACTACGTTGATTCAATTAGTGAATACCATTTTAACCTCGCCACTAAGAAAACAAGAGTACGAAATCGTCCAGGCATTGCCAGAAAGCAAAAACAAACTCATTAAAAGCATTGTGGACTTTTGACAGAATTTTAATATGAACAAATATGATTTACATGCAGATTTTTCGGCAAAATATTGTATAAGCCAGCAAAGTTAAATATAGATGAATATCAAGTAAAGTACCTTCTGTTAATTAAGTTATTGCTATATACATTGGTCATTATGGTATGTGTATTACTTATGTTATGTTTAGTTTCAGATGAATTTCTTTATACGTTTCTATATATTAATGATATTTCAGGCTTGGTGTGTGTGGGGGCAATCGTTTCAACATGTCAGTATCGATACTAGATATACTGTTGACATACCAGTCTGCGGAGTATCAATATTTGGAAATTAAAATATGTGTGTTCTATTTTCGTGTTGTTCTCTCTCTCGCTCGCACGCACGCACACACAGACACAAACACACGAAAATCGAATAAGGACGTGATAAGTATACTAAGTTGTGTTTTGCATGAAACCGACCAATATAAAACAAAAGAAGACAGATAGATATAAATCAGCGATAGTTTATCAAACAACAAACAAATACGCAATTAAAATACAAAAGAAAATAAAGAATTTTAACAAATAAATCAGAAAATCATCAGGTGGTCGAATTCGGGAAGGAATTAAGAAAAAGGTAGAGTGAAAAATGAGTAACCACATTGTTATTGTATTTAATAAACAATATTATACAACGTATATATCGCGTATTTCTATTTTTCAAAGCTCCTTCGCGGGCGGAGCCCGCGATAGGTAACTGTTGTGTGTTGCCGGGGAGCTTTGTTTGTTTTCGCTAATAAGCGTAAATGGTGAAAGCGAAAGCTGATGAAGTATTCTGGGAAATCTCACTTCGTCTCTGACATGCGACAACTACCATTGCATACGTTATAAGTTTATTTTATGGGTATTGTAGAAATCAAACTATGTTTTGAATCATGTTTGATCTGTAGTAACTTTAATTTCGTTGTCCTTGACATCATTTCTTAATATTGAGGAAATTGTGAAAACGAAAGCGGATACAGTATTCTCAGAAATCTCACTTCGTGTCTCATATGTGCGAGAACTCAATTATAGTTGTAGAAAATCAACGATTCTGTTTTAAATATTTGGATTTTATATTACCTAATTTTTCATTGTGCTAGAATCTGGACACGATTTCTAAAATTGTATCGCTAACGTTATGACGTCATACATCTGGAAAGATTAACTTAACGTATTTCTCCCAGGTTTTACATTTGGAGGAATCTTGGTCGATGTTTCGCTTGATTTAAAACAAAAAAAACGATGTATATCTATGTATTTAGCTTTACGTGTAAGAATTCCTTTAAAGTTAAACAATGCATAATTGTTTTAATAATATTGTTTCAAAAATATCAAAGATAAATAAATACAGTCGTATCATACATATCTTTATGCCATTGTCTCTTTTAAGTCAATGAATAGTGCGTGATCATGATGATTTCATTTTAAACTCATTCTTATATATTCAAATTATAAATTGTAACCAATTTCTCAATAATTAAAGAATTATTAATGAAATCCCAGAGATGGTCCCACAAATCTAATTGAAAATAATCACACATTTTTAAACGTTTACTTAATATATAGTGTCTCCCAGCAGCTTTGTTGCAATTTCTTGTTTTAAAGTTATTTAAGAATTCTTTTTGTTGTGAGAAATATTTAAGTTGTATTACTAATGGTAAATTCAAAACAGCTCTAAGTCAGTTAAGAGTGTCCTCGCATAACTTACATTGCGAATCTGGCAGATATGTAAATGTAAATTATGATCAGCGCTTATGTACTGTTTGTAATATGAAAATGGTTGAAAGTGAGTATCATTTTGTACTTGTATGCCCTACTTATAGAGATTTAAGAGTAGCATTTTTACCAAAATATTATACTAGATGGCCTACAATTCACAAATTTTGTAATTTAATGTCGTCAACAAATAGAAAGTTATTAAGAGCCTTAATTAGCTATATTTGTATATTTTTCTATGGACAGGCGTAGTTTTATTATTAAATAGAAAGTACTGTCGCTTCTGAAAATGCAATTGTCAATCACCAATTATTATTACATTATTTCATGTTTTGCTTTAAGTTGTAATATGTACTTTATGCAATAACAAATAAACTGTCAAACTGTCCTCTTATGTCGAACTTTACATAGGGATTTTTATCGTGCCAGTCGGCTGAAAATCCCTGAATACGGAACTGTCTGTTTTGAAGGAAGTGCCGATCTTTGCCTGGCCTCTACCATTCAGCCTGCCTGACTTGTATGACCCTATACCAGGAGCATACATAAGCTCCGGATAGCTTAGGCTTAGCTGACAGCTGTTCGGGTTATCAGACGCTCAAACCTTCCTACAATGATAGCGTGTGCAGGGAAGCAAATCTAGTTCAGAAAAAACATAATAGTTCAGAAAAAACATAATAGGTCAAACAAAACATTATTTTTTTTTAATCTGCTCAATTTTTGTTATCTATTGAAATTCAGATAATCAAACTTACGTGAAGTTTCTTTCTGGGTCCATATTTGGTTTCTGGTATATAAACGATTTCCTGTACCTCTCTCCCGGGTCTGTCTGAGTTTTTCCCAAATATCACACAACCTTCTGTCGTTGCTGGGGGCAGTGCAACGAAGGTATCACATGACATGGGTGCTGGGGTGTGCTCGTTTCTTATCATTTTCTATTCTTCTAGAATTGCTGCAAATAAACGTTCATAGTTTTGGTTTTATTTTCATCTTTTTAATATGATTTCGCATTCAACACAAACAAGGATAATAATACATGTAGTCTTAATTTGTATGTTGACATGTTTTCTTTTGCAATCTATTTTCAGTCCATACAGAAAATCATTTGTTTTGTTCTTGCTTTATATATCTCTTATTGAGAATATAATGCTTACATGTATTTCGAAAAAAGGTTCGATACTTGTTTTTAGTGCTTGTGTTATTTTTTCAAACTTGTGTCATTTCCCCTTGATTTTCGAAAGCAAGAAGGAAACTAAACCAAAACTAAACATAGACGGGCATTGATATACCAGCGTATGTAAAATAACATAGTGAGCAGTTCCAGAATTTTCTTTTACTTGTGTAGTTTTGTGCTTCATTTTTTTTTCAACTTTATTGGTTTTATTGAGTGCGACTCACTCAAACGTAGGTCGATGTGAACAACTACATATTTAACGTTTACAAAAGTCTACGACCCGTAACTCAATTATTATGTCAACTTGTCAAATTATAAGGCCAAAATGAACTTCGGTTCCAACAACAGGCGAGAAAACTCCAAGTTAATAAGTTGAAAGCAGCCCATCAAATTAAGCAAAACACATTTAGACATTAAGATTGTAAAATAAGTCTATAAAAACTAGTCCGAATTATCTGACTCTTATAAGTAGACCAGCCAATTTCAAGAAGACGTCTAGTTAAGGAAAATCGGGCATTTTATGTTAATGGCTGGCACCCATGCTCAAATGAAAGTCAATATATTCGGCTATCACATAGGGGTGGATGCCATCTTTGATTTTTTGAATTTTTGTGTTTTTCGAGGTCATAAAGGTCACGCGGTCAATATTTTGACCAAAATATTTTCAACAACAATAGTTAGGGAAACGCAATATCTTTCATAATAACTTAACAAAAATGAAATCACTTATGTAGTTTTATAATATCAGATATAATCATGGTGAAATTCTGTAAATGTATAAAGCATATTGTCATTTTAAAATGCAGTTTTCTCGTTAATCTATTTGGAAGTTTTGTAACAATTGACTATAGTTACGAAAACAAATTGGTAAATTATTTAATAATTCAACATTCATAATTATTCGTTAAAAGAAACATTTTTTCATAATATGACACATCGAAAACTGCATTTTGGTCTTATTATAGGCCCCTAAGGTAATTTTTGTTTTGTCCTAAAGCAAACAAAAAATCAAGGTATTTGTTATCAATATCAATTATCAACATATGTATAATAATTTTCACTTTAATTTTGATAAATTATTCATAGCTGCAAGATGTTCAAACATAATACTATACATGCACCTTTTTGGATTCCTCTTGACGTAAACGTTACACTTTTAATGAACCTTGTTGGATGCCTCACGACATTGAACTTTTTATATACATTTATATATAAACTTTGTTATATCTATACATTTATTATTATATTTAGATACATTGTAGTTTAAACGATAAAATATGAATATGTAAATTGAAATAAAAAGTCTAGTTGTGTTACGTTTTACTCGCTAAAGGAACATGGAGCTTTTTGCCAGGTTGGTCTCTTTATTGAGCACTATTATGTTTGTGAATGCATATTGATATTGGTGTTTCTATATGTTTTGATATGACATGTCTGCCATATATTGAAGCGCCTTACAACAACAAGTGAACTTAAAGGACACAAATATCAAATTAACAGCAGAAAAAAAAACAAATAATAATAAAATAAAATAAATAAAAAAAGGCTCTATAAACATTTTGTATAAGGAGGCCTCCACGCGGCCAACGTCTTCAGAAAAGCCTTTCTCAGACAAGCCCGCTGATATAGCATCCAAGTGTGGAGGTGGCTGATCTCTGGCTAAAGATGGTGATACCTGGACTGAGGCTGACCGAACAAATCTCGATGAGGAAGGAATACCAGAGGAGTTTCGACCATAAGGCTTAGAAGCTTTGGAAAACACGGTTGCGTCGACCAGGCTGGGGCATTCCGAAGATTGTTTGTTTGTTTAATTAGGGCTGCTCCTTAAACTTCTGAAGCGCCCTACCCACAACAAAGATGAACGGGGGCAAGGCAAAATCCATCAATTTCTCCCATGTCAGAGAGAGAGAGAGAGAGAGAGAGAGAGAGAGCTTCCACTGCCAAAGCCTTCATGCCTGGAACCAGAGACACGCAAGTCCAAAGCCGGTTATTGACAGCCATGTCAAACAGGTCCACATGGGACCTGTTGAAAACCCTGCAGATTGTCTCAAAGAATAAGGCTTTCAGAATCCTTTATGCGAGGACTGGTCTCTGAGCTCTTAGCAAAAGAGTGAGACCGAATTCCTTGCTGAGCAGAAGGACCTTCGAAGCCAGGGCACACATAATGTGAGACCGTGTACCCCATGATTCTCCAAATAAGCCACGAATGCAGAATTGTCTGTGATCAGACAGACTACCTTACCCTGCATATAGAGACAAACTACCTCTAGAGCAAACCAAACGGTCCTCATCTCGATAACATTGATGTGCTCCGAGAGCTGTTTGCCTGACAAATGCCTGAAAGAGACTTACCGTTGAGGTATGCACCCAACCTGTCAGCGAAGCATCTGTAAATTGGGTCAAGGTAGAAGATAAATTACGAGAGAAGCTCCTGCTAGATCATTGTTTTCTACTGTCCACCACATGGCAAAATTCTTCACCGACTAGAGTAAAGAAATTCAGGCATACCACTGTTTGGAGGTGCATGACCAATGGGAGAGAAGATATAACTGAAGGGGTCTGATATGAAGGCGTCCCAATGGGACAACATCTGCCAAAGAGTTCAGGAACCTCAGACGGCACAGAAAAATAACCCACCTTCACCTTCTGCAGGTTGACCAGAAAAAAACACAAGTTCCCTGGACTTCTCGAATTTTAGAAGGAGGCATGAAACGGCCTATGTCTGAATGGAACTTGCTTGTTGCCTAGGAAGACGAAGTCCTAAGACGGCAGAGTCTTTGCTTTCTCACTGTAAGGGATTAATCATAACATTAGCAGACCCTTCAGGACCGTTCTGGTGTTCTCTCGTAACACCCTCATGTTCAAATAAAGCATGACTTAGCAGTCGAAGTAGATGTGATCATCTATTCTGAGAGAAAGCAGATACCTCACAACTACATGTAGCAATTTGGTAAAAACGAAGGGTGTTTTCGTGAGACCGAAGGGCTTGACCCGAATACGGTAAATCTTCTGATGGAAGGTAAACCCAAGGAACTTCCTTGTCGGTTTACTGATATGGACGTGGAAATAGACATCCTTAAGATATACTGAGGTTGTCCACATTCTAGTATGCACGGAAGCACTGATGCTTCGTGGTGTCACGATCTTGAAATGTGGAGACAGAACATTTTGATTGAATGAACTGAGGTCGATGAATGGCCTCCAGATAACGGAACATTTCTTGACCAGAAACATTTGGGAGAAAATGCTTGTAGTCCAAAGTAATATTGGAAGCTTCTCCATAGCCCCCTTCAGGAGCAAGGTCCTGATATCCGTTTTCGGAGCCTTTTCCTCCTCTACAGAGGCGCTTTAGCTAAAGGAGGAACACTTTTGAGAGGGATGTTTAAGCCCTCCGAAACCGCTGACAAATCCCAACTGTCCTCTGTAATATTTATCTACTGAGGAAGAAACTGAGCAAGACGCCCTCCGATCTAAAGATCCGATCTGGGAAGATCTAAACCTTCCCAGGGGTCTAAACAAGCATCTACTAGCGAATCTGAGACGCTTGAGATCAGAGTGAGTAACTCTTCTTAGAAACCCTAACGGAAGCGGTCCTGTCTTGGCCACTACTATTACCACGGCCTCTGCCACTAGAAGAATGACCTTCTCCACAAATAGAGCTGGAAACTTGGCTGATGTCGATTATGTTGTTGTCTTTAAGTTAGGCCCATATTACTTATCTAACTAACACTTTATGATACAGTGTGGCTTATGTCCTTGTAAAATAGTTATTTTGTTGTAAGATTGCTTTTAAAACATGCAGTTATCAAATTGTTGGAAGTACAAAACTTGTTTTATAGGTGGTTGTGCAAAGAAATCAGAAAAAAAATCAGAAAAAAAAATATTTCGAGAAAATGATCTTTTTATTAATATTTTTACTATATATACCAATACAAAAAAAATATTATTACTTGTTAATATTCCTTTAATAAATAATGCAATGAACATACATTTTATCTAGGTATATACACAAGATAAATTCATTTTTTTTCTCAAAAAATAATATTTGACCTTTATGACCTTGAAAATGACCTTCAAGGTCAAATGCGAGAATGGCATCCACCCACATGTTTTCTTGAAGGGTTACTCTTTCAGTTCAACTTGGGTTTTGGCCATTAACAAAAAATGCCCGATCCATTATTTTTAA
>JAUMGZ010007592.1:0-10302 GCA_032359645.1 Pododesmus macrochisma | reverse complement strand
ATTCGGTCCCGTTACGTATGTGCTTGGTAATAACACCTTCTCCCATTAAATGAGCGTGTTGTATACTTGCAAAGATATTTATGCCTTCATCAGGTAAACCCTGTAGTAGAAAATAGTTGCATTTACTGGAATAATCACTTGCAAAACTTTTAAGTATTGACATAAAAAAACTCAATAACAACCAACAAACACAAGACAAAATGAGCTTTGTGAAAACGACGAAAAGATGTTTTTCGTATCTGACGAAAAACTTTCGATATTGTACAACTTATCAATTTGGCAGTGCGAAAACTTCTTTACTTTACAAAAGCTTTGTTTTACTTCATTTCTTACTATAGAAAAACGGATGCCTTTTTTATGTAGGCAGAATGGTCATGTCATAGACAACCATTTCTTCAAATATCCTCTTAACATTAGTGTTTAATAGGCACATTCGACGATTATAAATGGCTAAACTTATGCTTAATATTGTCCCTGGTGTGAAAGTTCAGACTTGATTCATCCGGGAGCAAATGCTCTATTAGTGTTTTGAAATACCGTTGCCCTAGTTTCCACGTTTGCGGAGAAGTAGCATTTTAAAAGTCGCCACTATTTTTGATAATAAGATTGCCCCTACCTGGACACCAATGGGGTGTGGCACTGAAAAACACAGCTTATTATCCCTTTGGTCATTATTGGCAAGATGGACACAAACTATGTTTGTATGTTTTGGGGTTAACGTCCCTTCAACTCTTGTCTCGGTCTCGATGATCCTCCTCCTACCCAGTGATGCTAAGCAGTTAGTAGGGAGCAAGAAGATGGCCTTATTTTAACGTCTTAGGTTTTGACGCGGCCGGGAATCGTACAAGTACCTACCAGATCACGAGGCGAATGCTCTACCTTCAGGCCATCGCACCGGTCAGACAAAAAAGGGGGGGATTGACAATGCACTTAATATTTATACTAGAATCACAATATTCTATCTTCCTTTTTTTATTTCTGCAAATGAACCACTTTAATAGAAGTTCCCTGCGTAAACATTTGATAAAGTATTTTCAATCTTTTTTTTGAACCTTTCCTTACCATTGCAAGTAATTCAGCTTGACAGAAGCCTTTTGAGAGAAACTCTTCACGTTGAGGAGGTATAAACTGTAAAAGATTGACCTCTAGGCCAGTCTGCAGAAGACCTGCATCGTATTTACGTAGAGTTGGGGTATACCACATCCTGATTCCAGAACTGTCAATCATACCTTTACAAAAATAGAACAATTGTTATACTAAATGTGCTTCAAATTAAAAATAAAGATTTGACACCAATGTGCAACAAGATGATTACCTGATTGATAGATCGAGACTGACGACTTACGAATGGAGAAAAATAAGCAAACCAAGACATTCTTATACAATAGAATACGAGTATATTTATATGAAAACATCTTTTCACTGGGTTTCTAAAAAAGTAGTTATATATATTCATATTTTCGCCCTCGGGAAGTATGACCGCTTCGGTTAAATACACCTTCAAATCACCCTGTTTACAGGGCCATCTATTGTTTATTATGCCGAAAAAATAATTAAGGTCTGAAACAGTATGCGCATTGCACTGATTTTGCAATGAGCCGTGTGTGCTCCAGGCTGATAAAACATCGAATCTCACGGCAGCGATGTTTCATCAACTGGCATGCTGTACGTTTTAACTGATTAGAGACTCTGTTAAACAAAAACTAGGTATGCTAATTCCCTTAATATGCCTCCCTTTCTCTACCAGGTTTTTGATACTTATGTCTGACAGCATACCACTCTTTATTGTTATGTTAATGAACTAGTAATTGTTCTCAGTATGCTGCTCTTTACTATGTTTCTTTAAGACTAGACATTTCCTAATATTTTCAGGACAATTGTCCGTGTATGTGAAGACTACTTCAATGTAATACACTTATAACGTAAACTTTGCTTTAGGTCACGCGCAGCAGTAATGACGTCATATTGTCAAGACATTTTGAATTTCAACATTTTGTTTTTTGATCTAATGTTAATTTTCTTTTTATGTTATATCAGCAAAACGTATTTAAATGTATTCAATAAAACTGAAAATATATGTAAAGAATGATTAAGCAAATGTAATTATGGTCCTATAAGAAACACTGTTATTGCTGACAAACATTCTTAAGACCTAGTGGCCTTTTGCAGTTTTTTTTAAGCAATAGCAATGTGCTTTTATAGGATTATAATTTCATTTTCTTTAACATTCATTGCTCAAGTATATTGCAGTCCAAAAGTTAAATTACACTGGTTATTCCCCTCAGAATATATGCTATTATCAATCGGGCTGTTGCACTCCACCAGATTGCAATAGACTAGAGGTATTTCCCTTATGTATGATTATATGTATTAGACTACTAGTAGCAGTTATTCCTCTTGGTGCGCTTCTCTTTATTGGGATTCACAAAGACTAGTTATTTCCCTTAATATGCTAGAGGGTGAGCACGGATCGCTTGTTCTGAAACCTGTTCCGGTTGTTCCGGGTAGTAAATTATTAGTTTGAGCTTAACGTCACTTCCGGAGTATTTTACCGAAATTGTGACTAAAGAGACCAAAGGAGAAAAACCGAACGATAGGACAGGAAGAAAAGCGGCGACAGGAATAGGAACGGGAAAATAGGGATAAGTCAGAAGAAGGATGAGCCGATGCAACGACGTTACCGCTTACTCTTCTATCAAATTTTATATGGGTATCTTTATCTAACCAGGGGGTTTAAACGCCAGCTAAGTGTTCCCTCCGAAAGACGTGCTGATCTTTGTCTGGCCTCTACCCTTCAACCTGGCTGACTTGAGTGACCCAACCAGGAACAAATTCCCGCCAGCATATCTTTCCAGGTCATCGATGCACTCAAACCTCCTACAACGATAAGGTGTCAAGCACGGGGAGGTCCGGGCAGTTAAGCATTCGGAGTGAAATGGAACAGGAAATCGTGATTTTAAAAATGGCGACGCTGACATAAGATGATCTTTAATACGGGAGAAAATTAGCGTGTGTCATATATCTATTACCGTAGTATTTTGTTGAAAAATAATTTCCAAATGTTAAATGATTTAAACAATAACTATTGATATATGGTTCTTCGGATGCTTAAAATGTGGAAAAACTAAACACATTGTCGCATAATATTCAATGATTTTATTAAAAGTTTAAGTTTTTTTTTTTTTTTTTTTTTTTTTTAAACTATTGTGTCACGAAATGGTGTTTGTATAAAGTTTTTGAAATGATCTCACTCGTCTACACTCGTCTCGTGGAAAATGCAGCTTGTAGTCTTATATGATCGAAATATTAATTTAAAGACATGCCGTCGCTATCTTTGATTACGTCACTGTCAAATATACACCACATCTTTTCGCGGCACATCTAGAACTTGTCAGGAACTTGTTCGGCAGCACTCGGTAAACAAGAACAACTATTCAGGATGTTATGGACAGCGATCCGCGCGCACCCAGATTCTAAACAAGGGTTCATATAGACTATACAATAGTTATTGCGCTTTACATGGTGCTCTAGCTAAGGGTTTAAATACTGAACGTGTATTTCCATAGTTTATTTCGTGCCCACCAGGTTTCTAGTAAATTAGTTATTGTCTCTTAGTATGCTGCACCCTGCCAAGGTTCTAATAAACGGGTTATTGTCCTTAGCATGCTACGCTCCGCCGGAAGTCTAATTGACCAGTTACTTTTCTCAGAAAACAGCTTTGAACATAGTGCATTATGCTAATCTTCACTAGATTCTAAGATCACAGAGTACCCTTATCTACCATAGGGTTAATGTTATGAAGGGGAACATAGCTGCAAACGGATGTCGAAAGGGTCCAACTATCGTACAATAGTCTATGAACCCTACCTTTTTGATAAATGAAGGAAACAGACATCTTGCTTAATTGTTATTTTGAAAATTGGATAATACTTAAAACCAAGGCAAATACTGACATATCTAATCAATTGACACCAAGAATTTTTTTTTGTTCGGTATATTTATATCAAAGATACAATCAAACCTGTCTAAAAAAACCACCCAAGATACCAGAACAAATGATCTTAATATGGAGGTGGTCTTTATATACGGGTAAAAATAAGCGTAATAAGACTTCAAGGGACCTGATTTTAGTGGTCTTAATGTACAGATGGTCTCTTTATACAGGTGGTCGCTTGAGCAGGTTGCACTGAACAACTTTGATACTTAAATAAATTATGAAATATATATATAAGTGTATATACCTGCTCTGTTGGAAGGGTTGTCGTAATGTGTTTCAAGGATGAAAAAGGTTGGATCAAGCTCGGTGAATAAAGACATGCCCGCTTCCGGTGGATAATAATAGGCCTACAATGTGAGAAATGCAACACTATTACATGTAGTACTCGCATTCAAATACAATGGGCTTCTTGTATATCAATAGCATTCCAAAATTTGTTTTCAAATACGTGTCCGCTATGTGACCGCGGGCAAGTATTAATGAAAAGGTGCCGTGCCGCCGAAATGCAGTTGAACCAAACTTAAATCCTAAATAATCAGCAATTTTAATTTAAATACTATATTTTTCAACTGATTTACCCAATCGCACAATACGCAGCAAAGCTTGATACCTACAGATTTAAACATATCTTTTATATTTAAGAAAAAAAATATTTGTGCTGTAAAACAGTTGTAGTAAAACAAAGGCATCACCTAAAATCTGTAGTGACTGGTTACCTCTCTTAGTTCTCTTACTCCGCCAGGGCTGCGCTTCGTAATAACGTTCTAAGGGGAGGTAACTGAGAAGGGAACCAGTCTAAAATCTGAAACTCTATTTTGAAAGAATCCTTACCTGAGATCCAAGAGCCCATGCGATAACTATCGTGTTACAGTCGTGGAGTATATCAGGTCTCCCATGACCACGGTAACAGTCATAATTTAAATCTTCATATTTAGATGGTATGACCTTGCCCCCACAATGGTAAACTAACATATGGTGGACGGTGAGTTCATTTCCGGCTGTGACCACTGGTTCGTACTAAAATTACAGAATACAAAAAGAAGGTTAGCAGTCGATTAAAAACACACTTTCTTTATATGATAACGAATGCATTACACTTGTGTTTCACATCATATTTGAGATTCGTGTAATTCAATCAAGCAATGTTATCAAAATACAACGAAAAATTGATTTTAAAAAGGTAACCCTTCTTATACATGTAGCTGTAATATGACTGTCTTTCGAATTTCCTTTTTCATATTTGGGTTTTCTAAAATACCCATACACATACTCTATTAAGAACGAACGATGATAACAGACCAATAAAAATACTTTTTTTCTTCTTAAAAGTCTATAGCTATCGTTTAAAGAACTATAAATAGAACTACCTTTCTTAAAATATGATAAATAGGGAAATAAATGTATAAGAATTTTCTCGGTGAAGTAATTCAACAATTCATCCGCTTCCCCTAATCGGATTAAGATAGCATATCAACCATTTTCGATAAGGCAAGGCCGTTACTAGGTTAAACTTTTAAGGGAGGCGAGGGTTCTTGGGATTGCCAGCAGTTGGTAAAGCACCCTGGTAGGGAACCCAAGGGGGAAAACCACAACACTACCCTTTCGGGGTACCCAGGACCCCCCACCAAGCTCCTTGATTTAAGAAAAGTTACGGTTCAAACATTCTATTGCAAGAATTGACCAAACAACTAAGGCCAAACACTGATAGAAAAAATGAAAATTTATAGATGTCAATTGAATAACAAAAAATGAATAATTCAAGTCATTTCAATCACAAAAAGGCAGATTTTTAGTGAGGCAATTAACTGCCCCACTTGCCTCAATGGCAGTTACGGCCTTGTAACGGTGTGCGTTTGTCTGTTCTACCCGTATACTTGTACATGTATAAAGGCTCTCTCTCTCTCTCTCTCTCTCCGTGCGTGTGTATGACAGATTTTCATGATCAGGATTTGCATAACGTTAAGAAACATCCTTCTTAGTGTGTGCAATGTAGTTAAGCTTGACTAATTATCTGCAATGAGGCAATTTAATCGTTCTTCGTGGAGTATTTAACATTTCCACATACGAATTTAATCGCTTAGTTATATACATTTACAAGAAAAATTCACAAAAGCGTCAACGTTTCGGGCCGTAGAGGTAGCCTTGTTAAGCTTCCATACTGTATCATGCATGCGTACGTATTTATGTATGGCACTAAGTGCTTCACCATTGCTTGAAGCATTTGTTTTTAGGTGACTTCAATAAACTGTCAAAAACTGTCAATTTACACTGGTACCTAGTTTTTCGATACAAACATGCGCAGCGTGTCAGGAACGGTAACCAGTTTACCTTTTCCGTGCCAGTAACGCATACTTTTATGTGACTGCGGCATATTTTAATTTTGTTTCGACGTTAACAGTGATCTTTCTTATCTAATTCTAAAAACCCATTTCTTATATTATGTGTGGTAAATTTCTTTATATTATATAACTCCTGTCCCTCAGAGCTCGAAAACCTCTCCCGCAGAAACGCACATTCATTCTCTAAAACGGCCACTCAACTAAGGCTCAACTAAGGCTGTTCCCGTGTACTTCATATGAAGGAATGTAATGTATTCGCCTAAGGTTTGCAGATTATAAAACCGTATCAGGAAACGGACCGTCTCTCGTCAGCCCGTGTCTCGTCAGCCCGTGTCTCGCCGATACGTAACGATACACGACAAATATTTATTCAGGTTTACATTATGATAAGAAATCGGGGGGATTGTGAACATAGGCCCTAAGCATGTATCATGCTTGGTAAACTCATGTACACTAAATCCGAATTAAATTCATCATGCCACATTTAAAACAAATAGATCTTACCTTAATCATATGATGCTTCGTTGGTAACGTCGGAAGTCGAAACGTACTACAGCGATACGTGGTGGAATTTGAAGGCACGTGGAACTGAAATATCAATGAATATTTTAACAATGAAAGAGTCGTCTGGTCAAATAGATGGCATGACAAAGATTAGTCTTGTTCCCGCTTCTACGCTTGTAAAGAACACGAATTTGTGATAGTCGACGGTTAAGACAATATTTTTGAACATGCAAATTTCAAGGTTGTAAAATTCGCTGGTTCGATCCTTGATTGCATATCATTAGTAATTGTTTCTGGATAAGACTAAACATGTTAATTTCTGTCAACAAAGATAGCGTAGTAAAATGATTTATGATAATGATTTAATATAGTTTTTGATAGATGTTCGTCATGTTTCCTTCTTTAGTTAATAAATGTATATTTTGTTATTTTTTTCTGTGTGCGTCCAACGTTTTCCTTTTGTTTGCCCATGTCTATGGACTTACGGCTTTAGAATATCGTCTTGGTTGTTCGTATTCACTACTTTGTAGTACAAACTGAAACGATAACAGGCAACAGTTCTCACAGGCAACAGTTCTCGCAGGCAACAGTTCTCACAGACAACAGTTCTCACAGGCAACATTGCTCGCAGGCTACAGTTCTCACATGCAACAGTTCTCACAGGCAACATTGCTCGCAGGCAACAGTTCTCACAGGCAACTGTTCTCACAGGCAACTGTTCTCACAGGCAACATTGCTCGCAGGCAACAGTTCTCATAGGCAACAGTCGTCACAGGCAACCGTTCTCACAGGCAACAGTTCTCACTGGCAACAGTTCTCATAGGCAACAGTTCTCACATGCAACAGATCTCACAGGCAACAGTTCTCGCAGGCTACAGTTCTCACATACAACCGTTCTCACAGGCAACATTGCTCGCCGGCAACAGTTCTCGCATACAGTAGTTCTCACAGGCAACAGTTGTCACAGGCAACAGTTCTCGCAGGCAACAGTTCTCACATGCAACAGTTCTCACAGACAACCGTTCTCACATGCAACAGTTCTCACAGGCAACATTGCTCGCAGGCAACAGTTCTCAAAGGCAACAGTTGTCACAGGCAACCGTTCTCACAGGCAACCGTTCTCACAGGCAACAGTTGTCACAGACAACAGTTGTCACAGGCAACCGTTCTCACAGGCAACAGTTCTCACAGACAACAGTTCTCACAGGCAACCGTTCTCGCAGGCAACAGTTCTCACAGACAACAGTTCTCACAGGCAACCGTTCTCGCATGCAACAGTTCTCACAGGCAACAGTTATCACAGACAACAGTTCATACAGGCAACAATTCTCACAGACAACAGTTCTCACAGGCAACAGTTCTCATAGGCAACAGTTCTCACAGACAACAGTTCTCACAGACAACAGTTCTCACAGGCAACAATTCTCACAGACAACAGTTCTCACAGGCAACAGTTCTCACAGACAACAGTTCTCACAGACAACAGTTCTCACAGGCAACCGTTCTCATATTTTAAAAGATGTAATTGCTTAGTTATGTACCTTTTCATGTTCTGTTACTATGTCTTAGTTATACGAAACGATGGCTACTTTCTTGTTACTTTGACTTAGTTTACAGTATAACAGACACAACACTTAGTCTCTAAAACACTTGTGTTCTTCGTTAAATGTAGATTGTCTAACAAAAGCATTTACCAATTTATCAAATAATGAAACCTTAACAAATAAAAATTTATCCTAAAGTGCATGTAACTCTTTTTACTCTGTTTGCTGCGGTGGTGGAATCTTAGTCCATAGGTTCTGACAATAAAAAAAACGTGGGATGAACTCTTACCAACCGATAAGGTATTTCAAGCTCTGCAAAAGCTTATTCTATGGAAAAATATGTTTTAAACGGAAGTGACGTACACGGCACTTAATATTCACTCTTACGTTTTTATTCCTAAAGTCAAATGACCGAATGTCTTTCGGCATATCGACATCCTCAGAGCTCAACGATGACGACATCAACATTAGACTGGTGACGCCCCTCCTGCTGGCGCCATGATTTGGGAGACTGGTGCTGCTCTCGGGGTCATCTGGGTGGTAAGAATAAATTATACGAGCCGTGTCATCCTGAAATACACAAAGAAACAGACTCAAATGACATCACACGTATATAGGTCATTTTAAACTGAACATGCACATGAATAATCATTGTTAGACACTTCTTACCATGAAGGTCCTTTCTTTATTAGTGACTTCTTTTCCGCTATAAAATCAAAATCAATAACGCTATCATTATCTTTTTTTTTTTTTTCTATTTCTCTGAATATTTTTATGAAGCTTTATTTACGGATAGACACTATGCAGTTTGTGAAATAAGCTATTGTATTTATCATACATTACATTCTTTTATTGTTAAAATAGTAACAAAGTTATCTGGACAATGTCTGCGGTTATTGAGCCTCCTTGATAACCAAGCACTGAAAATGTGTTTACGATTTGTTACTGTAGCAACAATTTCGTATTGATGTTATTATCAGACAAGAGAAGATTAATCTTCATTTGATAAACGGATTTAAAGAGTAATCCGAGTTACAATAGACTGTTTTTTTCTTTTATCTTTTATTGCAGAATATTGATTATCTTGTATCGCCTGAACTTCCAAAAGTCTGTGTGCACCTTTGAGAAAATCGAAAACGCTTGCTCACTTACGTTTAAACTTACCGAGTACTTCTTCAAGGCAATTAATAAGGCGGTGTTTACTGACTTTGTAAACTTACTGCAGGGCACATCTTTGAGGTAGTTGGATATTTACCTTGATCTCCAACTTACTTAGTACATTTTTGAGGCAACTAGTTATCTTTACTTTATGACCTTCCAAACTGCGCTGTTCTGCCACATTGCAGTCGATAATGCTTTTTTACCGACCTTCAAATTAAAATACTTACGGTTATTTTAAAGTCGTTTGAGTCACAAGTGTCAAGCTTTCTGTTGAACTTGAGTACGGTGCCGAAGCTTGTCTCTGATCCACTGATGAGATGCCAGTCTTGTAATGTGTCAATTTCCGGCGACGCATGCCCAGTTGTGTGGAAATCCTACAACAGAAACGACGCAACCTAAAATTCTTCAAAGTTTAAGTTGAGTACAGTAGTTTTAAAATAAAAAACGTTTAGAAAGTTTGAGTTTCGGTGTTTTTAAATTAAATTTACCGCGAAAAAAGAAAACCAGTATAAAAGTCCTTGTGAGGGATCATGGTGTACTTCGATCCTTTTAGCAGGAGTCGATTGTGGCGATCATAAAAAAAGATAACACCACCAAAATGTGGTGAAACTAACAAGCTCCAAATTCAAGAAGGATACACCAAACTTACTATATATTCAACAAAATATGTAAATTATTACTGTTTACTTTATTTAACAAGGAGAGGGATACATAAGTTGGTAAAACTTGTTCCCAATCCTTTTGCTGTATCTTTTAA
>JAUMGZ010007581.1:0-10302 GCA_032359645.1 Pododesmus macrochisma | reverse complement strand
TTTGTCGATTTTAAAAGACATCTAATTAACCTTTCCTGACCACTCAAAAATATATTATAAGACTAGTCTTATTTTTTACAAACCATTGCAGTTAAGTCTGCCTAAATAATATTAAATCAATATATTTATTTACATTCAAGTAAATGATATACATGTAGTGCGGCAAATAAAAAAAATTTAGAAAAAAAATATTGTTTGTAATGCTGATATGCTCTTGGACGTTAAGATCAAAACTTGTCAAAAATTAAAAAAATTAAAGTAATTTTTAAATTGTGTCTTCCTACATCAAAAGTATAACCCAAAGAAACTTCCATGCCAAATATCAGCATCCTGGTACGCATATTGAATGAATGAATGGCAAACTTCTAAATAACTTGCATCAAAAACGTTAACAATGATGTTCTACAAAAAAGTTAAGTTCAAAACAGGTCAAAAGTTAAGAATAAAATTGACACTATTTTTTAGTTATTACTTCACTAAATCAATAGTATACCCCACAGAAGCACCTATGCCAAATATCAGCATCCTAGTACTCATATTGAAGAAATGAAAAGCTTCTAAATAACATGCACCAACATTTTAACGTTGGTGTGCTACAAAAATGTTAAGTTCATAATAGGTCATACATTTTAAATATTTTAAATCATTTTTTAATTTCGACTTCACTACATCAATAGTTTGCCACACCTAAGCCTCCATGCCAATTATCAGCATCCTAGTACGCATATTACTTAAATGAAAAGCTTCTAAATAATTTGCACCAAAAACTTTCACGTTGGTGTGCTACAAAAATGTAAAGTTCAAAATAGGTCAAAATTTAAAAAGAAATTTAAATTATTTTTTAATTTAAACTTCAATACATCAATAGTTTACCCCAAAGCAACCTCCATGCCAAATATTAGCATCCTTGTACCCATATTTAACGAATATCAAGCTTCTAAATAACTTGCAGCAAAAACTTTAACGTTGATGAGGTTAAAAAAAGTTAATTGCAAAACAGGTCAAAAATTATAAAAAAAATTGAAATTATGTTTTCACCTCATTTCATCAATAGTATACCCACAGGAACTGCTTTGCCAAATATCAGCATCCTAGAACACATATTGAATGAATGGCAAGCCACTACAAAATTTGCAGCAAAAACTTTAACATTTTCACGCTGACGCTGACGCTCACGCTCATGCCTAGGGTAACGCTATACCTAGCTTTCTGTTCTTTGAACAGGCGAACTAAAACGATTTAATGTAATTACACAGTGTTATAGTAAAACAAGCATTGCTTTCAAATTTTATGATTTTGCTTTGATTATTTTTGCTGGTTATTGCATGTACTATGTGCTATTATAATTTTGAAACACCGTATTTGTATGAACAAAGGAAGACAAATATAATACACTTGTGTAGATTTATATCAAAATTATCAATTATATGATTAATATAAGATCATTTGAAATAAAGCTAGACGAATATGCAGAAGCGGTTAGATTTTTACATTGCAATGTATATGTTGTCTTCACGTTATTTGTATGCAAAAGTGTTAAAGATTTATCATGACTACGTACTGTACTCTTGTTGAAACTTGATGCCACCCCACCTTTTCCCCATAGTTTCTGATACCAATTTAACAGGATCTGATGAACTCCCCAATACTTGTAGTGAACCTGAAATAAGAAAAATGATAAGATACATGTTAACTGTTTTCAAAGTCGTTTGCAAACATGGAATGAGAATAAGGAATCGAGATTGATGTGTTTTAAAATAGTTTGTTTTTCATTAACATTGGTTTAGATATTTGGGAACTAATCATGTTTCGACAAATAGTTAAATCAATAAAATCATAATGTTTAATACATATTTGTTAGCATTTTTTACACAAATACCTAAAAACATTGATGTAAACTTTGCAAATAAATCATGAGAAATTCTTCTTGTTCAATTTGTTATGACTTTAAAACCCTAAAAAAAAGACCGTATAAACGGTGGATTAATGTTTTACACTGCATATTGTTAACCTTGTTGATAACATTTCATTTAGGAAGAATGTCTTCTAAATCTGAGGGACTGGCTACTAAGGAAAACGCCAACGAGCATCGAAAGGCAATGCAAAAACATAAAGCAACATCACAATAATGTATGATAGAAGGTGTGGTTAAATCTGTTATTGGGATCCAAACTTTCCCCCTGTACTCGCAAATGTAGGGCTTCAATCCATTAGCAGGAAACTTTGACCTTATAAACACGTCTTAGAAAATCATGCTCGTCACTCAATTTACGATGATATTCGTTTTTTCGGATCAATAGAGCCCAAACTGACCTACACTTATATTTGATTGTTTTTCCTTCACATATAATTGCTTTCTGTCTTATATGTTTAGATTTGTTTTTCAATCAACATCAAAAGAAATTTTTCCAAACTCGTAGTCACAATTAAAGCAATACTAACAAGAGGGCTTTTGACACTGGTTGAAATATCACTATTACTTTAGAAGTATGTTGGAAGAGTTTAGGAATTTTATCAAATTTTCTCTTTTTAATCCCTACAGGTACACACCTGAGACAAATTTGGTTCCACATGCCCAATGTTTCTACATATAAAAGCACAGTTAGCTAAATGCATCTAGTTTTTGTTTGTTTTTGTTGTTGCAAGTTTGTCATTTCCCCTAGTTTACCTCGTCTATTGGCGCCCTTGGAAACCGAGCCCTACGGTTTATAAAAACTCTGAATCTCCTACTAGGAATGCTTCCAACCACTTCCAAAATGCGTCCAGTGGCTTGGGAGAAGTCGGACATGTAACGCATAACGATGGACGACAAATGGGATATAGTATTTGTATGAAAAAAGTCCACCTGAACCTACCTTTGGTCTAGATAGACTAAAAACGTACCTTCTATAAATATCGAAACTCCCTCAAGAAACAACAAGCTCACTCCAGCCTCAATCCACAGAATATCGTTATGCTGAATCAATATATTGCTTGAAACTGTATATGGGCTGTTTGATAACGACAGAGATGCATTCCCTTCCACTTTACCTCCTATCTCTCTATCACTCATGAAGAATTTCTCCTCTCCAAAATCTAAGTCTTCGTAGTTTCTTGAACTCAGGAATGGTTGCCATACGATGGTTGGGTATTTTATATTGTATTTGGCATCAAATATCTTTCTTTTAATATCAGCTATTCGTTGTGTCCCCCAAAAGTTAAGGCTTGCGTTCACACTTTTTCCAGTGAAGGACCTTGAAGACTCGAACTTCACGTTATATACTGTATTCGGGTTTTCGAAAAAATTGTGATGAATAGATATGTTGATTTCTCTTAAGTTAATAATTTGACCAGTGTTATTAGCGAGTCTGTTTTCTGTAAACTCAATCGGCCTTGGCCCATAGGGTGTCAGCTGAATAACGTTATTGCCAGTATTATCAAGAAATGTGTTATTCTTTATAACGTATCCCTCTGAAACTGATTGTAATCCTTGGCTTTCAACCACTAATGCTGTGGTACCATTTCTGAATTCGTTGTTCAATATGCTAAGTGATCTGTACCTGGATGATGCGTACACAGCTGTGCCGCCTTTGGACAAGAATACATTGCCTCGAATGGTAATATTATTTTTATTATCTGCGTCGGCTCTTATAAAAATGCCGCCATAAGTATAACCGTACGTTGGAAAGACTGTGCGCAAAAAGGAATTGTCTAAAATAGAGTAATTATTACTGACCCCAAAATAATAAGGAGTTATTTCTAAGTCGTTACTAAAATATGTATTTATAAAAGTGTTATTTACTACGCCTATATCACCTTCTTTGCCTCCGGAGCTACACGCCTTAATGTATACACCACTGTGACTGTCTACAATAAGGTTACTAGTAATCGTTCCCCTCATTGATCTGAATTCGATATACATAGTGTTTTGACAATTAATTAAGTGATTTGAAGATACAAATAAATTGAAAGAAGTATAACATGACGAGAATCTCAGAGCGTTAGCACGGATGTCTGTAAAATTGTTACTGTCTGAAATGTTCATATCCATGTACCGAGCTGCAGGTCCACTACCAGGGACGTCCACAATATGTATACCTCTGCCAACAGACAGGAAATTTGACTTAGTAACTTTAAGGATTACGTTACTTCCAGCATTCATGCGTACATCTAAAGCTGCAGTTGTGCTTTTTGTGAAATTGACATTTTCAATATTGATAGTAACGATATGACCTGCGTTGAGTTTTAGTCCGTTTGGACAATCCGTAAATTTGGAATCTTTAAGTTGAAATGTGGTATTCACCGACGACTCGGTAACATAGAGACCATACAGAGCATCCGAAATATTCAATCCAGAAAAAAAGATATCTACAAAATTAAAAATAAGAATTCAATTTCAATTAATTTAAGAAGAGTGATTTGTTTTATACCAGGTGATTTGGGGATACGTGGAAACTTATCAAATGAATGAGATTTTCAGGTTTCTCCACGTGAACTTGTCATTTCTAAGTAGTAATCGCCACGCATATTTATTGTTGTGTGCAACTTTCGCAGCTTATACATTATGCAAAACATATGCTATTATTTCCTTTTTGTTGATATTGTGATAGTTTGTTTGCCGTGATTAATATTCAGCATTATGTTCAGTCTTTTTCTGCAGAGGAAGAAAAGATGGAGGCAGAAAAGAAGACGCATAAAAATAAAATAGTAAATTCAACAGAAACAAGAGGCTTATTTGGCCTTAATTTCTATCTGGCAAAATTGGTGTATAAGTAAATATTTGGCATTGGAATACTTTTGACCCCCATGGGAGTCATATCATGAATGCACTTGTTTCTCTTTGCACTCAAGTTACTATATACAAAAACAATAACCACAAGGCCGTCCAGTTTTTCATAATAAGATTTTGAAAAATTTCCCAAAATGTGGCCCAAGTGTCCGCTGGACCAATACAAAAATGCAATCTGAAACATGTCTCCGATAAATATGATATTTGTAAGAGGAAAGAGCCAATACTCTGTATGAGACACCCATGTCCCAAACCCCAGATCTTCCTTCGAAGCAGCAAGCCTCATCATTTTAACAGGAAACCCAGTATGCCTGTGTCGCTCACCTGGTTTATAGAGGCCATTTTGACTTTAACTTTTGACGTTGAAATTCGACATAAAACTGCTTCATATTGTTATAATGCAATGTTTACCATTAGGAAGATATATAATGTCTACCTAGGAGTCAAATACTTCACGTGTGAATTCTTGAATACCTTTCCTTTTCCGGTTGAAATCTGCTCATTTGTTTCTACGATGTGATTTAAATGCACAAAGTCGCATTTACCTTTTTTGCCTACCAACTAGTCCCCTGGGAGTCATAGACTCAACTTAAACACCCTTGAATCCCCTTCCCCTTAAGATGGTCCCTTAAGACGATTTGGTTGGAATCTGCTCGGTAGTTTCAGAGGATATGTAGGTCAAAGGCAAACAGTCAGATTAACCCCTTCTGATCCCACCCACAAGTCCATAGGGGTCAGAAACTCTATTTGTAAAAAAAATCTGCTCAGTAGTTCGAGGGGAGGTGTCGTTTAAAGCAAAGGTTAACGACGGACGACTGGATTTGTATGCGAAAAGTCCACCTTGAACCTTCGGTCAAGATGGACTAAAATGAAATAAGAAAATAACCAATCTCGACAATATTTGGATAGAGGTAAAGCAATACGACATCTCAAGCTTTCAAGACTATGCAATCCTTACTTAGGACAGTCATACCGTGGGAAGGCATAGAAAAACGCGCTGTATGCATTGCGCACCGTCCCTCCTACTTGATGTCATTAATAGCGTGATATGACCATAGCAGTGTGCTTATAAATGCATAATATAAAAATAAATCAAATTAGAATTATATAAGTATCTAATAATTGATTACCATTGGAAGACAATCATATCAGAATGGTTGTTCTTTTGATTATAATGAAAATAACACATACCAAATTGGTACGGATACATCTCAGTGGGCGACACACGTGTAGATTGGTTTTGCTGCTTACTATTTTGTACCAATATTTTTATTTTTAAGTCAATGTCACATATCTTATTTTTCCTTTTGTTGGAAATTAAATTACATATAAAATTCATGGTCAGTTTAATTGGTATTTAAATAAATGTCTTTAATGCATGCATACCATTGCCTCCGACACAATAGATGCCTGCCCATTGATTAGATCCATTCTTTGTAAATGTTGAAATATCTTCTTTTGTCTCAGTTTTCATTCGACCTGTGTTTAAAACAAAAACAAGAGACACATTTAGGTTTTTTTATTTTAGTTGACTAATTACGCTGTGTATGGTTTCAAAACTACGTGCAACAATCAAATTATATATAAACATCATCCTTAACCTCACGGGTGATCCACATAAGACTAAAACACGGATTAAATGTCGTAACATGTAACAAGGTAACACGTGAAGTCCTTCTATAGGCACAGCGCATTCGCTACAACAATAAACTTTTTACTGAGGGTAAACGAATGGTCAATCAGAATGCAACAGGCATATATTCACTTACAAAGAACAGCTTCGCACTAGTATGTATATCATTAATTCAATTAGGTGCGAAAATATTTGTTATGAAATGTAGTTGTTCCAGGTTATTTAGGTATCATAGAAATGGACAGATCAAAACACAACAGACACATTAAATGTTTGCGTACAAAGTGCAGCTTGTAACCCAATGAGTATTACCAATCTAAAACCTTGTATCAAAAGGTGGGTAGTATTGGTCATTTAGTTTCAAAGTAAAATAGGAAAAACTGAGACGTGAGGACATTGTAAAACTATTCCTATGTTATAGTGGCGGAATAATATATGCATTTTAGTTACATAAAAAACCGTATTGGTTGGAAAACGTACGGAAGCGTAAATATTTAAATCTAAAAGTCCGTCACCAACGGTTTCGTAAGGGAATGTGGTAATCCAAGAGTAAAATGAATAAACCTAGACAAACATAAGATACGATGCAGAAATGGAGGGGGGCATGACATCGAAACTCAGGAACAGGAAATTCATATACAGTGTATCAATTATCTTTAATATTCTACGGTATACATACTTCAACTAGAACTACGTTGTCGATGGCACACCATCGCGTATTCCAGCGCGGATGGCTTGACCCCCATATCTCCCCAATCACCCCCTACCCTACCCTGTTTACCGTATGCTAAACTTTAGTTGTAAAATGTAGAACTTATGATAATGTTTTATTTGATACGCTATAAGACTATATATATATATATTCCATTTGACCCCCCATAACCCCACCCCTATGGGTCATATCAAAAATCCGAAAATGTTGTGCCCTTCCCCATACAAATATCCACACCGTGTCACAAAGTGTCAAATTCCTATCTCAAGCGGTGTAGGACGAGTTACTGTGTAATACAGGCGAGCGGACGGACGCCGGAGACGATCGCAATATTCCCGCTTATCTTCGAAAGCGCGGGAATAATTAGTCGATTAAAAACAATAATGGAGAATGTAAGTTTGAATACTAACCTCTTCTTTCAATATAAATGCCTCTGTCTTGCGAAAACTTAAAACTTGAATTCCCAGGAACCATAAATGTAACTCCATCTTGAACTAATATCGTCCTAGCTACAATCCATGTTCTGTTTATATTCAACTGTACATCTTTGCTTACGACTCCACCGATTGTATGATCAATTACTTCAAAGTTATCCCATTCTATATCTTCCTTAACAGTCAGTAGGTCTATTGTGTCAAACAACGGAACTATAGTTACTCTAGCAAACATCATGTTGCAAAAGAAATCACAAATGCGTGTTGTGATGATCTCCTTTGTTGAATCACCCCAAAAATTGAAGGTTGCATTTATGGTGGAAGAATCGTTGTACGGTTGACGCGTTCTTAAATCATACTTTGATAAGGGGTTTAAGAAGACATTGAAGTTGATCGTATGATTGAAACCTTCTTTTAAATCAATCACGTTATCACAGGTAGAATTTATAAAGGTATTATTCATAATATGGAATGTTCCTTTGTTTGCAGATATTACGTACGAGCTCTTGCACTCAGTAAATGTATTGTTATATATGTTGTGAGTAGACGCGATGCCATTAGAGTTATAATTGTCAAAAAATATAGTTTGATGCGTATTGCTGAAGGCGTTACCTTTGACATACGAGGTAGAACCGTAACAGCTACGTAGAAATACATATGGCTGATAGCCATACCTCTGGTCTTTAAAAACACTATTTGATATAGAAAAGAGTGAGTGCACCGTACCATAACTGCCATAACAGTCACAGTTAATACTGCTGTGGTAATTTGCAACAAATTGAGAACGGTCTATGGTAATATTATATCTTGAACTTTTCAGAAAGATGCCAGTATTTGTGTTACCGAAGAAACTAGAATTGAGAAATGTCAAGTTGTGTTCATTCCTATATGAATAGCTATAAAAACCATATTTGTTCAATGAGAAATTACAGCGGTCAAAATTTAAATCTGTATTTGCGTTTCCTACATACACGCCATATCCCTTGTTTCCCTTGATTAGAGTGTTTGTCATATCCATATGGAGTGCATTGTTGTTATCAATCTTCATGCCAGAATTCATATTATAATTGAGCTCGCCGTCAAGAAAGTTGAATTGAGGTATTCCAGGTCCAACTTTGACAATAATCCCATCATTGTTATAAAGAAGGCGTGTCTTGTTAAACACATACGTTTTATTTTCCATTTCATTCAATCCCTGGGTTTCCACAAGAATTGCTGTGATGCAATTATATATTAAAGTTGACTGAACGGCTGATTTGAAAATACCAGAGAATGAAACGCATGTCTTTGCCTGCCTTAAAACTGATCCAGCCAGACTTAATGCGCCTGCAATACATCAATATTAATGACCACATTGAAAATTATTTCATGTCATAAAAATAGATTTGACTATAATTGTGTTGATACAAAGGTAACATTTGTCCTTAATTACGGAAGTATACAACTGTTCAACTGATGCATGAATGGAATTGAAAAAGAATCTTCCTGGATATACATGTATGACGACTTCTACCTTTTGGTATGTTGATCACTGTATACTCCTATAGCCCGTGGTTATATTATATAAGAAAGGCCGAGTGCAATATAACACTTGTTGATTATCACCAACAAGAGGCAAATATTCTGGACTAGAGCACAGTAAGCCATCACATATTTGTTTTATAACATAATCAAACTTAGCAAATAAATTTTAATTCCACAACATGACTTTATAGCTAATCATTCATAACGTGAACATGAACTGCCCCGGCATTAGAATAATTCATGACAGTATCATGAGCATGACAACTACTGTTTTTTGTAATGTTGACTGGGGCGTGTGGATCTTGCAACTGATAGGACTGCAGTATTTGTGTATGTTTATTCTCCATTACCTTTCTGACTTAATTGTGCTATTTCAATGTAACTGAAAGCGGCCGCTAATAATAAAGTATGTCCTTATGTCATCATGAAATAGGATGTTTTAGGATGAAACAAGTCATCAAGTGCGAGCAAACCTACATAAGTCTTATATAGCGTGATCTGCAGGTATCAACTGCTCCCAAAAGCATGCATTGCGATTACAAAATACGATATACGAGAAGTATTTGACCAATTAGTTAAACTTGCAATGAACCTTGTTAATTGTATTACCTCCATCTAAAACGTCAATGCCATACCACTGTGACTTCATCGAAGGAACGACCGATGACGTAAAAAGCGACTGTGCTCTGTCAAGTCCTTGTACATCTAATTTACCTAGGCCTGTAAAAAATTAATGCATAGCAAATCTGTTAAAATTGTAAGGGTTTCTACCTCAATGGGGCAAGACAAAACAACCCAAAAGATCCATCTTACCGTGAACAACAGTTACCATTATCTAACATTGGTTTTCCTGGTTTTTTCATAATTAAAGAAATTTTTATAAGCAACTTAATAATGAATGAAATAGTGAAAATAGTGGTGGATGGCTTCAAAAATTGTGTAATGTTATTTAATGTTTTACGTTTTTACTGTCTGTTGATTTTTATTAGCGTTTTTCTTGGTTGTCAGTCCTTCTGATTAAGATTTCATCCGACCTGAATTATAAGACTGAATGTTTTCAGAAAACGCACCATGAACAGTGATGCCAGCCGATTCACTGGTAAATACAACCTTTGTCCCAGCCAGTATTGTCAGCGTTTTACTGGGTCTTACGTGGATCATTCTGTCAATCACATATGGACTTTGACTTGGAATCCACGTCTGTGTTGTCTAGAAAGAATGGTGAACATGG
>JAUMGZ010007570.1:0-10303 GCA_032359645.1 Pododesmus macrochisma | reverse complement strand
TTATGTCAAGGGATGGTCATGGTGAATTCGAAAATTATGCCAAGGAATGGTTTGTTTCGCGGCTCAATTATTTGTGGCATTTATATGCAGTTCATACCATAACATATAAAAAAAAGTTATCAACATATCTCATATTATCTCATGGCAAATATTTACACGATATGTGTATATTATGTAATATATGTTATATAACGAAAACACCTGGTGTCGTATTATCCCCCTTTTAGAACGTTCGTGATATTATTGTAACCAGTGTGACGATACTGTCCATAGTAAACACTTTATCAGCATCATCCCAAAGTCGGTTCATAATTGCATAATTGTTTTACAACTTTAATGTAAAAGTCATTTCTAGATCTCGATCAGAAGAGTTAAATTTGACAGTATGCCTTCAAACGCCATCTCTGAAACTACTGGGCAGATGGCAGATTTTAACCAGATGGACGTTAATGCCCAAACGGTCTGCTTTTATGTGTTTCCTACGACCCACGTTCAACTGACCTTACCACTTGTGTATTTGATATTTTTATGATATTGTTACTCATGACTTTTCCTTTTTAAGCATCAGTTTATTAATATAACATTCTGTTCTCTATGCTTACTGTCATTTTTTTCGGATATCTTCTTTCTCGATTGTCATACTTTTGTTATGGATGGGAAACTCTATATGTTAATTGCATCAAAGCTACTTCCTGATTTCCAATGGGTTTCTTTACAATACTGATGAACGGCAATTATGGCAACAAACTTTATCACATAAAATATAAAAATAACTCTATTACACTGTTTAATGGTTCTGAATAAAATTTGCATAGCAATCTTATCATTCCTCAAACGCATTAAGTGTGACATGGTATTGTAGTATTTCATCATATCGTATACTTTATTTGGAAAACCCAGTACGTCATCAGTTTGTTTAACACTATTGGGTTTGTATTTTAATAGAATTAAACTCTTTTTAAGTTTTAATTCTTAATTTGTTCGTGGCCCCTGCCACACAACCAGTCACGAACAAATCATTGACCGTAGAGGTTACAATTTCAAATTTGTGTACTTATCTGATTAACATTCAGTTCCTTGTTGCTGTTCGTCCGTCTTTGATAAAACAATCTTATCAATATTTAAACGTGATATATAAGTTATATCCGCTGACGAGAACTGAATTTACTGAAACAGCTGCATGACGCCCTCCATACTTCGGACTTTCTTAGCTTTGATTTACCTAGGTCTTGTCTCTTCTAAATCTATATTCCCAAGTGAGACAGGTTGAAGGGTAGAGGCCAGACAAAGATCTGCACGTCCTCCGGAGGGGACGCAAAGCTGACGGTCCCGTGTACAGGGATTTTTAACCCCATGACACGATAAAGATCCCCAAGTTAAGTTCGATAGGCAGGTTGGCGGAAAACGCCGTTGCATGGGCTCATCCTGCTTTCTGAACTATCTCTTTTACTTTCGTTTCCCGTTCCTGTTGCCCCTCCTCTTCCTGTCCTATCTTTTGGTTTATCTCCTTTGGTCTTTTGTCACGATATCGGTGAAAGATGCTGGACGTGACGTTAAACCCTAGTAAAACAAACCACCCTTTGTCCAGAGCACAGCTCTTAAACTATTTGATATATTTTCATGAGATTTGGAACTAATGATGAGCTTTATGAGTTAGTGTGCACTGAACAAAAACGACAACCCTTGGTCAACTATACTTAAAGTTATCTCCCCTTTAACAGTAAACTAAAGTCTAAAATTTGACTTATGGAAATTTGATAAACATGTTTAGGATATTTAGGTAATGTGGAACAAGCAGAGCTTTTGCTCTTTTGTATCAAAAGTTTTGCCGCTCCTCTTCCTGTCCTATCTTTTGGTTTATCTCCTTTTGTCTTTTGTCACGGTATCAGTGAAAGATTCTGGACGTGACGTTTAGCCCTAATTAAACAAACAAACAAACAAACAAACCCTCCGAGTCAGTTGATGATGGTCGATTTGTAGCTTGGCTTTGGGTTTTCAGTTAGATCCCATTCACCTTGGTTGGGTTAACGTCATTTTTAATGCCTGTTTCAGTTTGCAAGTTCATACTGATCATGACTTTTGATGTGGCTATTGTTTTTTTGGTCAATATTATAATATCCTTTGTTCTGTTGATCCTATTTCTCCTCATTTTCACTGTACGAACAACTGTTCTGAAATATTCCAAAGCTATCACGAAGGGTATTACATCTCGTTCTCGCATTGCACACTCCATGGTGGTGTGTCTCGAGTTTCTATGATCAAAGGCATCCGAAGTTTCATCCATAAATTAAAAACAAAAAAGTAAATGAAATCGAATTTTTCTGTCTAGTTGTACCGTATATATTATATAAAGAGTAAAGGTATCCAACATCAAAACATGACAAAATGTAAACAACAAGATTCTTTACCTTATTTCTTCATAACCAACAACTTTTGAAATTCAAGTATGAGCTTACTGTATTCAAACAAGATTCCTACATCCCTCTACAGCCATTGTAGCTCAATTAGTCCTTTTGATAACAAACAGAAGACAATTTAGCCACTGAACATGCAGAAACTCCAAAGCGACTGAAGCGCAATTGCGTGATGTTTTATGATCAAGTGTACAGGCCGACGTGACCAAAAGCTCGCAGTGATAACTAAAAAACTTTCTTAATAATTTTCTCCAATTTATCGTTATCTGTAAAAATAATTGACAAAATAAAACTGTAAATTATCTGTTACAAACACCAAAGTCTTTTTTTCTTTTCTTTTCGTTAAGTAATATTTAAACGAAATTGATTGCGTAAGCACACTGGTATAGACCACTTGATTGTGTTACGCCATGGAGCAGTTGTCATTTTGGAATTTCTGCCTGTTCAATGGTGTTGCCTGCTAAATAATCTTCTAAAGTCGGGAACTGAAATTCCTTTATAAAGTGTACCATTTGCACTTTGTAATTCTGTTAAAGCCAAATTGTCGCCGGAAGTCTAATTTTTCGTTTTTCAAAATCTTCTTGTAACTAACTAGAAGGCTTAGAGCTTAATGCTTTGGTATGTAGCAACTTTAGGGCATGGAGAACCAACTTTGTTCAAGGTGTGACCCTAGGGTCAAAAGTATTCAAATGCCAAGTCAGATGGACGTTAAGGCCCGATGGGCCTCTTGTTTATTTATCACTAAATCAAATCATATCCAATGGAGTGAATGTTTAATTCTTACATCACAATTTGATCAATATTCAGTATTTCTGATTAGGTAGTTTAGACTATAGACACAACTTTACTGGGTACATACAGTAACTACAGTCATAATAGTAAATAGAGATAAAGTGTGTATACATGTCAAGAACTAAAGAGGCAGTCAGAAATTAACACACTTGTTGATTTATTGTCATTTAAGCATGCCGCATATAACTCTTCTGAAAACTGCACACTTCTTAAACAAAACTCATTAGTAGCTGTCCGTGGCATCACAACTCAGAGCATATTGTTGCTTATGTTGTTTTAGTTCCATCTTGACGAAAGGTCCATGGTGGACTTTTCTCATGCAAATCCATCCGTCGAACGTCGTCGTTAACTTTTTACATTTTCGACTTCAAATCCTAAACCACTGGACCAATTTCATCCAAACTTGGTAGGAAGTATCCGTTGGGAAGGAGATTCAGATTTTCTTTTTCAAATTAAGGGTCTTGGCGCCCAGGGGGTTTCACTAGAGTGTCAAAAGAGGGGAAATTAACTTTTGTTTTGAAAAATCTTCTTCTGATAAACTAGATGACCTCAATGTAGTCTCTTTAGGTCATGGAGAATCAAATTTGTTCAGGTTGTGTCCCTTGGGTCAAAGATAGGTTCCCCATTTTGGGGTCAAAGTTTAACACTGTATATATAGCAATTATATGTTACTTTTTTCTTCACATTTTGACTTCTTGTCCAAATCAACTAGTCCAAATTCATCCATCATTTGTAGAAGATTTGTTCAAATGATAGTGTTTTGTAAACTTGAAGGCCTAGTGCTTAATGCTTTGTTATGTAATAACTGAACAGCACGGAGAACCAAGTTTGTTTAAGGCATGACCCTTTGGTCAAAAGTATGCAAATGCATGTATTTAGTTTTGTAGTCTATTTCAACCAGATGGACGTTAAGGCCCGATGGGCCTCATGTAAACGCGTGCTGGGATGTCTTGGAAAAGTGTATTTATGGTACAACTCTGATAAGAAGTACGTAGTTAAAACGATGTTTAAGGTCTTATTGTTGACATCCCATGTTTTAAATCGTCAAGTCAATGGATTACTCGCTAGCAAAAAAAGTACTATTAAAGTTAATATTTAGCTGGAATTTGTAGCAGGAAACCCTTAATCTTCGCCGACGCTTGTCCCCCCATAACCATGGACATTTTTCGTTTGAACAGCGTATTGGTTTTTACGTATTTGCAACCTGTTGTTTCAGGAGCCATAATGTATTCAAAGCCATGTATGAGGATAGGGCTTAAGACTTACCTGTATGCTATATAAGTGTGTGTTTGTGTGATTGACATTCCAGCACTATCTCATGAATAAATTCATTACGTCTGCCTGTCTTTTGATTATATTAAAGTATATATTATGACGTCTCTTTCTGCTGAGTACTGTGATGTCAGAGGAGAATGTTTAACATTACTAGTTTGACTACACGTACAGCTACAGTGTGGACTTAGCCATTTTATAATGTTTGTAGGTGGAATTGTCCCAAACATCGTACACCCTATTTTGGCTATTCGGAATTTAAGAGAGAGCGTAGATGACAGTTACTCCGAACTCGCATCTAGGCCAATTGGAAAACCACTCGGGCCTTTCCGTCATACTTCAGACTGAAATCTTGGACAAAGTCGTTTAACACTGCTAAATATTTGAATTTTGGTTCATTTTAAATATTATATATATTGGTAGTTCGTTTGCAAAGCTTTTATTGATAGTATTTGTTACCGTTATTAAGTAGCAATATTAAAAAATCTACATGTGATAAATCGAATTAACTAAGTGCACCAGTAATAATGTATATCGCTAAATTGCTAAAAAGTGCAATGATTCATTTTTACATTATTTTATTATTTTACATTGTTATTTGACTGCAGAATATGTTGGTGGTAAGAAAGATTACAAAACCAGCACACTGTCCAAAAAAATAACTTCACTCCATTGACATGGGCAACCACTGAAAGGGAAACAGCAAACACATAAAAAATAATAAGACATTCAACGACCTCGATTAAAATACAAAATTGTAAACTGAAACATGCCTCCAATTAATATAATATTTATAAGAGGAAAGAACCAATACCCAGGGTGAGAGACCCTCGTCCTGAATTCAAGGTCTAGCTTCGAATCGATCTTAACCAATGGACGCTCAAGAGAAAATGATTTTAGAATAGACAAGACAGGACCGTAACCTGGGTAAAACCGGTAAGGAGCTACACTTGGTTTTGCCACCCACACGATTTTATATGTTTGCCTGGAATTTTGTCAGAGAAAATAAGAAAAATTGCAAAATTTCTGTGGGACAACTGCCCTGACCTCTGCAAGCTACGACAAAGCAAGACCTCGATATATCAAAGCTACGAAGCCAAAGAGGGCTCACGGTGGTAATGAAAGACGAGACCTATACCTCAGCAATAATATGAAGATGTCTTGCCAACAATTTAGATGTGCGCCCAGTCAAAATGGGATTTTATTCAACGTGTTCCTCTGGAGACGAGTTTTGGACAATCAAGCCCTTATCAGCAAAGGTGACGTAATAATTTAGACAGACAGACAGACAGACAGACAGACAGACAGACAGGCAGGCAGGCAGGCAGGCAGGCAGGCAGCAGGCAGGCAGGCAGGCTAAAATTGGCATCTAACAGTCCATAAGAACGTAATTATTAAAGAGAAGAAATGACATAGACATAGGTCAACATAAAAACTTCCATACATATGAATTCTTTAAGCCTGTTAATTTATACTGCGCGCGCGCGCGTGTGTGTGTGTCCATTGTTAAATACCTTTCGGCTATAACCCAGAGCAGAGGCGAGAAACCAAGGTACTAAAAAACTTGGAAACTGAAACGGTTCAGCAATACATAGAATATCTACCGAGTATAACTTATGTTCTGTATGAGAGGACTTAGTCTAAAATTCCAGGTTTAGCTACGAATCAACCGGCATCAACAGATGCTCAAGAGAAAATAAATTAAGATGAATCAATGCTTAAAATCATTTTTTTACAAGTTAAAAAACTTGACCATTTTCCCGATTTAACAGTCTAACAGTTCGCTCGGGCAGTTGGGCAGGCAGGCAGACCGGCTCATTAAGAAAGCTTCAGTATAAAACGTTTCGGAAGCAAATCGCTACTAGGGGACAGTTACTCTCGGACAAAGCCACCAGCAGAACCAACCACCAAGGTGATAAAAATTCAAAATTGCAAACTGAACATGCCATCATTAATATAAACTTTATAAGAGGAAAGAACAAATACTCTGTGTTACAGACCCTTGTCCCAAATTCTAAGTCAAGCTTCGAACTAACCGTCCTTATCTAATATTGAGTTTACAGATAGATATCAGATTCTCAAATCGTTCGGCAAAGATATGTTTATAAACTTGGAAGAATCCAAGAAACAATTCTACATACATGCAAGTATTAACGCCACAAAACGGGTATTTTCCCGAAAAGTAGTGTGGACTTATTATATCATGAATTTAAAAAGATAGAATTTGCAAAATTGGTAAAGTACTTGAAGATTAAAGTTACTACTTTTTCCGTTGAACAATAAACAAAAATGTCTTACCTATAATTGTAGACATAAGAAAAAGGTATCACGGTCTTACGCTGATCCTTTGATTAATATGCTCATTATAAAGGACACCAATCTGTAGGTCAATTACCTACTTTCGGTAGTATAAACATTTTGGTGACCACGTGTACAGTTTTATCCTCGAGTTCAAATTGTAATAACGTTTTTAACTCTGGGTGACATTTAAGTCTCGTATTTAAGTTTAACACTATATATTTGATTGATGACGTTTAGAAGCAATGTGTACGTCTTGCCAACATAAGTTACAAAACTATCATTTCTAACTTTTCCTAGTAACTGAATTAGTTGAGCAAGGATACAATGTCGTAGCTATTAGATTATGATAGTATATAAGGTGATTTGTTTGTTTAATTAGGGCTTAACGTCACTTCAGGAATATCTCACCGATATCGTGACAAAAGACCAAATGTGAAAAACTCAATAGTAGGAAAGGAAGAGAAGCTGCGATAGGAACGGGAAAGCAAAGCAATGGTGATAGTTCAGAAAGAAGGATGAGCCCATTCGCCTACTCTTCTATCAAACTGTATATGGGGATCATTAATGGGCCAGGGGGTTAACCATTTGTTACCTTATAAGGTACTCTATTCTCTTTATTAAACAGTCCCTCTAACTGAGGATGTCGGGTTTGTTTACTTCATTCTGATTGTTATATTGTATTTCATATTAAATAGATTGCTTGATAAACTGGCATTGTGGTTAAAAACTTATAAAATATCAAGTATTGTTTTAAAAATATATCAATCTTTATTCGTTGAGACTTACGCGAGATGTCGATTGTGACTTGTGTTTTCAGATTACATTCAGTATGTACTGTTTACAAGGAAATGTTCTTGTGGTTCTATTGATTAAGTTTTATTCACTTCGTTTCACTATTTCCGTTCATTTTGTTTGTTCCTTGTGTACCGTTTACTTACTCCCTTTCGTTAATTTAGTTAAAGCGTTCGTTCTGTTTGTGTTCATTTTCCGATCATTCAACGTTTGGGTGTGTTCTCACTTACCCAACATTTGATATTTCACTACCTTCTTGAAAGAATTTTATTTGACCGTGGGAGACTGGATGTTGGTCACAAAACAATAACCACTAATTACAGGTAAGTTATAGCCAATTCATAAAAGTAAGGGACATATCTAACAGAAAAACTAGACAAGCTTAAAAAAGGTAAAAGTTAATAAATGACAAAACACACTTCTATATGCCCAGATTTGTCAATAATTGCTATTTTATTTATTATATATTTTGTAAATAATACATATACAGAGTCTTTCAAAAAACATGATACATTGTGAGAATCTTATATTTGTGTCAATACTGATCACAGATAATCCAATTAAAAACATCATTAAAAAGCTTAATTTCATCTTGTTCAACTGTTTTCAAAATATACGGGAAAATATGTGACATCACAGTTTAAATTGTGATGTCATCAACAACAACAGTTTTGAACAACCTGCCAAAATGGACTATACACTGCAGCAGAAGGCAGAGATAGTAAAACTCTATTATCAGAGTAAATTGTCATCACTTGTACCTTATATCACGCAAAAATGGTATCCTACATGGAAAGTGCTGCATAGGCTACAGTTTCACCAGTAGGTTAAACAATTTGAAGACAGGTTAGCTGGAAGATGCAAGCAGGGACATTCCTGGACGGCCAAAATCATCGAAAAATGACGAAAATGTGGTTGAGGTCAAAAGGGTGGTAGAAGAGACTCCCCAAACATTAGTCAGAAAGGTTCTTAGATATGTCAATACTGTAAACAAACCATTTGTTAGGTCAATATTGTGAACAAAACACTTGTTGCGCTGCATTCGTTTCCTTTTATCTATAGAACCTTTCTGACTGATTTTTGGGGAGTCTCTTCCACCACCCTTTTGACCTCGACCACACTTCGTACTCTTTTCATGGTTTTGGTCTTCCAGAATGTCCATTCTTGCATTTTCCAGCAAGCCTCTGTCTTTAAATATTTTAACAGACTGGTGCAACTGCAGCCTATTCAGCCTTTTCCATGCAGGATACCCTTTCTTCACAAAATTAAGTACGAGTGATTGCAATTTTCACTATTGCTGCCTTCTGCTGCACTCATAATCCATTTTGACAAATTGTTCAAAACTGTTGTTATTGCTGACGTCAGAATTTAAACTGTGACGTCATAACGTCAACCTTTTTCTCATACATTTTCAACACAACTGAACAAGGTGAATGTGGGGTTTTTAATGATGTAATAATGGAATTTCTATGATCAGTTTTGACAAAGATATAAGAATCTCAAAATGTATCATGTTTTATGAAACTCCCTGTACTAGGCATTTCGTGAAAAATAAAAATGCCAATTTATCAAAACAACATCAGTCTTTTGTTTATTAATGACAAACTAGCTTCACTTTTCTTTTAAGGGCCCCTTGCTATAATGGGCAAATATATTATTTATATATATATATATGTGACACCACTACCTGAAATGTGGCATTTACTAAAAAAAAGTTAACATTTATTGGAAAATACTTGCTAAGTGTTTGTTCGAATATACAGGGAGTATATACTGGTATATTTGTGCACATTAAACTCTATTTTTACTAATGTTTAAATAAAAATAATCATATTTCATTGGCGTGTCATATGAATAGAATTTGCTGTGTAATGAAAAAGGTCAAACAAAGTGGCGCACGTTAAGTCGTTTCACGGATGTCAAATTAAGGATTCACAATGTCACAGCAACGATTTTATTAAGCAATATGGTACGTGACAAAAAAAAATGCAAATTCCTGTCCCTTCTGCAGCCATTGTATTATTCTATTTCCATAAACCTCATGTTTATCAGTATAAATAATATACCTACGCATTACCAAGCACTTTCCTATCAGTGGTATGTATCAACGTGTATAAGTGCATTTGTCCTTTCTCAAAAGGAGCGTTCATATATGCTCAAAGTTTTGGAATTCATGGGTATACAAGATTTAAAGAAAACAGTTGCTTGAATGGATTGAATGATCAACTTGATTAACTCGGTAAACTTGATTGACTTGGTCCACTTGAGCGTTTTAGTCTACTCGATTGAATTTGAGACTAAATCGACTTGATTTGCTTAGTTGACTTGATCGAATGTCTACTTAATTCACTTGCCCTCCGCGGGACCCAGCACTACAGCTCTCAACCTACGCTCGTTTATTGATGTGTATAAAAAGAAATAGAATCAGTTTTCAACAAAATACCCCTTGACAAATGACCCGTGGGGCTGTCATATTTCAACGGAACGATCCGTTTTTAACCCATTTCCGGTTTCATTTGTAACGTTGAAAACTGACCCCGGTTTCAGTTTTCTTGATCTTTCCCTACAGAGAGTACATGTACAAATGTATATGTATTGGCACTTACGGCCGTGGGTAAAGGTTTGACAGTAGCAAATCTGATTGACAGGTGGGCAGAGTCTTGTGTGTTTGGTCGATTGAGGTACGGTTAAACTTCCTGGCCTTCTCTGATTGGCTGATGGATAAACAATTG
>JAUMGZ010007559.1:0-10303 GCA_032359645.1 Pododesmus macrochisma | reverse complement strand
CTGAATGTGTCGACAATCAAGGATCATATGTTTGTCAGTGTCAAAGTGGATATACAAGAATAAACTCAACTTCATGCGAAGGTAAATTATGACATTATAAACTGCATAATGCATGTACTGCTTCAAATACATATCATATTGATAAGAGGAGAAGCCAATACTCTGTGTGAGACATCTACGTCACGAAATCAATAATACAAAAATGCAATATGAAACATGCCTCCAATAAATATGATATTTATCTGAGGACGAAGCCAATAATCTGTGTGAAAACCACAACGTCGATAGAGGGCATTTATTTACAGACATATAAAGGTAAACCAACCAGAAATGCCAGACACGGCAATCTGAGCTAAAAAGGGTGCCTGTACATATTTACAGACATAAAAAGGTAAACCCACCAGGAATGACAGGCAAGGCAAATCTAGACAAGAAAGGTGCCCATAAAAAGGGGATAAACCAACCAGAAATACCACATACAGCAAATCTGTGCTAAAAAAAAGTGTCATGTACATATTTACAGATATTATAAAAACCTCCTCATGCCCGGGCGAAAACAACTCACTTCCTGTGAGAAAAATCACAAGCCTAAGAGCAACAAGAATAAAAAATGTATAAATATTTACATCTGAATCTGCCGAAATGTCATAAGAGTCGGATAAGGAGGGGTGCGTGGGCTGAGTCGTCAGACCATGTCAAAAAATGAAAAAAGGCACCAGAGATGAAATGATTAAATACATATAAACTTATGACCAACATGGTATTTAGTTCTACAGCAAACTTCGTAACGTATATATACAGCAAACAAGAGAGCTTAATCTAGACTAAAAACTGCATACAAAACTGCTCTAGCTAAGTAAAACGGTGTAAAATACAAAAGGTGGAACTTAAGGGGAGGTGGAGGATTGAAAAACTCTATGAAGTATTCTACCGTGACATATACCCTGGATAATTTTTTAAGGAATGACCTTTCAACTAGCTAACTGAAGAAGGGTTGAAAGGTCAATTTTGATCGGCTACCATTATCGAGGAAGCTGTTACATTTATTAAACAGACAATACTTAATATAAATAACTAGAATGGTATTCCCCGATCATAAATATTATTATGATATAATATACTCTGGGATCGAGGATCCTTTGAAAAGATAAGTGATGGAGCTGGCTATGTTTGGCGTGCAAGAAAAACATGTACGTCGAAAAAGGGCATTCATTATTTTATAAATGCCGATGGAGATTACAAATGATATATACATATTTACAGACATAAAAAGGTTAACCAATCAGAAATGCCAGACACGGCAAATATGAGCTAAAAAGGTGCCATATTCGCACTTTCCTCTCTTGACAGACAAAATTGTTTCGGGAGGGCAGTGGGATCCGCCCAGACCATCTCCAACCAAATGTTACTACACAATTGACAATTTAAGAAAATGTTTACAAAGTATAATATAATAAATATCTGCCAAACGAACATGTAATAACGAAGATACATGAGGGTGAACACGAAAATCTTAAAAAACAAAAATATCAAAATGCAATTCAATGCCTCTACAAATGGGGGAGGGGGTATTGGCTGCATAAGACAGACCAACACAAAATTCATAATTAATTACTGCTATACTGTTAATTGCCGAATGAGACAGTCCAATACGAAATGACATACTCAAATGCACCGAAATTGGGCTGGCCGTCTAAGACAGTCCATCCTACAGTGTAGCCAGTCATTTAGTTTTGTGTATGCACAACATTATTATATCACAAAATCACTTGCATTTTCAACACTGATGTCCATACTGCCTCTATGGCTAAACAAAACAATGTACTTGTAACATGGCTGACATAAAGCATAATCTTAGGTAAAAATTAATTGTAGGCAGACCGACAGGTGTTCTTCTAATTGGCAAATTTTAATTTTCATGTTGATCAGACATTCTATGTGTATTCTTTTTTAAGTGCCACATCATGAATGTTTTTCTTGAATACTTCATTATAAAGATAGTTCGTTGATTGATAAATTCGACAAACATTTACACACGTGAGTAAACAGTAATTTGAATATGTTTGCACTGATTTCAGATGCAGATGAGTGTTTTTTGAATACCAACAACTGCAGTCAAAATGCGAACTGTACTAACAGTGATGGTGGATTCACTTGTACATGCAAGGAAAACTTTTTGGGCGATGGATATACTTGTAATTGTAAGTAATTGGTTAAAGTAAAAAACGAAATTCAGCTGCTTCAAGTCATGATTAATAAATAAATAACTGAATGACTTAATAACAAATTCAAAGGCATACTGTAAAGCAGATATTCCGTTGGTAAATGTCGCAATCATAAGTTGATGATGTGCGAAATGGATAAAATAAATTTCTACAAATTAATGAATACTTTACAATAAATGAAAGAATCTAAATATCTTGACGATACAAAACAAGATACGGGAAAAAGTAAAACGAAAAATCACAACAAGGGAAATACAATCCTTATTACTACAGGTGTTAGTAAGTAAAGTAAATGATTTCTTAACTAACCTGTGAGATGCATGTTACTTAAACCAGTTCGTCGTGCGATAAGATAGCGAGGGGTTGGCTTAATCGTGTTATTTGAGTTTAACGTGCTTCTTAACTCATGTTCAGAACGTATAGAGACAGTGTTTACTTGTGAGTCGGCTCACTGATGTCTTAGTGTATAATCATGCCGCAGACACACTAACTTTGCACACAACTTAGTTACATTATCATGATACTGGATCAACTAGTTCGTCTCCTTCGTCAGAGGCTTCACCGAGCACTTAGCAAGAGTAAAAATGTTTGCTAATGGTATACGTCTTAGTGTGACGCATCCGGAGATCAAGCCATTGACGCATTGTCAAGGGTTTAAAAGGGCAATAAGGCCATTATAATTTCAAAAATCAAAAATCCTCTTGCAGTCTTAAAATATCCATTACAGCTTTATACTTCTTCCGAAAACATCTTTTAGACCCCATTATTCACTATAGTTCAGAAATTCATAATGAATACATCGGTCCTTCTAATCAAACACTGGCATGCTACATGCTGGAGGCTGAGTTTACTCATCGTCGCCTTATCTTAACCGCTCGGCTTTTATGTTAATTTTGCTACTTCTATTCCTCTCCTGGTTTTTCTCCTTTACTCTTTCGTCACCATAACTTGTGATTTTTTTCTTATGGTGACTCTGTACTCTTGCTCCTTTTAAATAAGTGGATAAGGTTATCATACACCGGAATGACACAGAGGCATCGCGGCGGGTGACACATGTGTAGCAGAAAACGCGAGCACCTGGTTTCGCTTCTAGTGTTTTAACAGAAGTTCGTGATGTTTCCATTTTTAGTTAATAATTGTATATTTGGTTCATTTTTCTGTGTACGTCTAACGTTTTCTTATTATTTGCCTATGTCCATCGACTTACGGCCTAGAATATCGTCTTGGTTTTTCGATTTACTATTCACAAAAAATGTCATGGTCAATCTTAACAAAATAACAATTTAGAATTCAGGTAAATATTAAACCTCAACCTTTGTCTATAAAACAAAAATGTAACCTGAATCATGCCTCCGATAAATATGATATTTATAAGAGGGAAGAGTCACACCTCTTTGTGAATTACCCCTTCCCGAACCGTCTTGCTCGAAGCTGCTGTCATTAATGGATGCAAAAGAAGAATTAATTTTGAAAAGACAAGACTTCAGTAAATCAAAGTTACAGAGCCAAAGGGGAAAACGGGGACAACAAATTAACGATGGTTTTGATGTATAAAAACAATATCTAATAATAAAACAGAATTGTCTTGCCAACATTTCAAATGAGCGCGTAGTCAAAACAGGAATTTTAAACGTATTCCCCTGGACACGTGTTCAAACAGATAACATATAACTCTTCCCTGTTACTTGTTACTTATAATAACAAATAATCATTTTGAAAATAGAAATATTCCTTTTATTCTATCTGACTCACGGAGACTAAGGCTTTCCGTTCCCCCTTTTTTTATTTAATTTTAATCAATCTCTTTTAAAACAGCAACAGTTGTTCCGGATTCATCTTCATCGTCTACTGTTGAAAGTTCAACAACAGCAATTGATACATCATCAGTGGTTTCTTCATCAACCTCTACTTCAACATCAGTAGCCGATATTGATAGTTCAACGACAACTCCTAGTATATCATTGTCTTCATCATCCTCTGAAGCTGCCGTTCATAGTTCAACGACAACTCCTGATACATCAATGTCTTCATCATACGCTGAAGATGCCGTTCATAGTTCAACGACAACTCCTGATACATCCGTGTCATCATCAACCTCTGAATCAACGTCTGTAGCCGGTGTTGATAGTTCAACGACAGTTCCTGTTGCATCAACTGTATCAGTTGCACCGACAACATCATCAGTATCTTCGTCAACGTCTCCTACATCTTCATTGGCGGCGGCAACAGAGTCAGCATCATTGACAACAACAGTCTCAACTACAACTCTTGAAGCATCATCAAGTGTAAATCCTTCTTCGGTCCAGACGGATGCTTCGTCAACAGGTATAATTAAATTTTTATCTAATTATAGATTGTATATATACTGAAAAATATTCAATAATTTTGCAAAGAATTGAAAATATCAGAGATCAAATGTTTGCAAATTAAATAGTTTGATGTTATGTAATCTGAAAAAGTTTTATTAAATAATGAAAAATGTATAATCATAGATATCTTTTGAATCCTCCAGAATACATTGTTATTTATATTAGTAAGTAAAGAGTAAAATAACACTACAAATACGGTACGTGCAAACAATAAGCCTGAATGTTTTGTTAAAAAAAGAGAACCATATTATGTTCAAAACATTTGAAGGAAAGTATATTTTGCATAACAACTGTTTCGAAGGTTGTGGTCAAGAACTGCGATAAATAACAATGTTATTTTGATGTTTTTATTTTTAGTTAATAAATTTATATTGGTTAACTTTTCTGTGTGCGTCCAATGTTTTCTTATTGTTTGCCATGTCCATTGACTTGCTGCTTAAGAATATCGTCCTGGTTTTTCGATTTATTACTTTATAAGATTACTGCAAAGCGTTAGATACAAAACGATGTACAAGTAGTAAAAGCTAATGGAATACGTTATTGAAGTATAAACGAAGACAACATTACCTCGTATTCATCCATTCTCATTTTTAAATTTCTATTACCGATAATCTTTTGAAATAATATTTATTTTAAAATAGTCGCCACAAAATGAACATTATTGTTAAAACATTTGCATCAAATATTAAATGTTTAAAACAGTATTATTTTTCATAATTTGCAGTTGTTGACATAGGACCAACACCAAAATGTACTAAAGGTAAGCATAACATATATGAGATTACATTACCACCAGTTGCATACGTGATCATGTGAAATGAAATACTCTATTTTTTATCAATGTACTGCATTTAGATTGCAGTTGCATCAACACACATACCTTAAGTTAATATTTTGAATTCATTTAAAACAAAATGTGATACATGCAAGTTATGTCAATACACTGAAATTATTAGTTATATCGGTCTTTGGCAGGGTACACAGTTCCATGTTTCCTGTCAGGATTTTATGTACCTTGAGCTTAATGTATAACGAGCTATTGCAACAGCTTTCAGCCATGTGGACTTTGAAAGAAATGACAACTTTGAAAGAGTTATGCCAACAGTTTCAATCATATAATGTCATGAAAAACAAGTAACATTTCTGTTTAAGCTCGTATTTAATTTCTAAAATTAAAATCACGAAAGAAATCACTTTTTTGTTAAGTTAAGTGTTATATTTTTAAAATGAAAATTATAATCCATGTACATCTTTGTAATGTGAATTGCCTACCCTACCACGTTGTCTTTATACGGAGTAATGACGCTAGGCTATATGTAGATCTACAAAAACAGAAAACGGCGAATGCGCGCAGTCCGCCTTCCTTCTGCATATGTATGAATATGTATGAAATTTGTATGTTTTCAACGGAGTCCAGCAGCCACATCTCATATATAGACATGAAAATCAGAAGGTATGCGGACCGTGGGCATGTTTTGACTTCATTTAAATATGACCGGCAGACGAGATTTTGATCGTTAATAACGAATTGACTTTCACTGTTAATGTTGAAAACAATTCAATAAAAGGTATTTATAGATATTAACATGTTGCGACACATACATGTAAATGAACAGGTAAGATCGAGTAATAGGAGCAGTGCAGTAAAAAATATTGATTAAACGACCTATGTATACCCTAAGTGATCAAGGAACGTTTGCCGTATTATCTATAGCCTGGCGTCATGGCTCCTTATAAGGGCTTGAAGGCTACCCTATCGTGCAAAATAGCACTTGCTTTAATGTACCCTGCCATGATTTTAAAACAGCCGTAATGTGGCAAGTTAACCAATCAGAATATGAGATTTATCTTTGCAGCATGACAATTTAATGTACCTTTTGTCATATACATATAACAGTAAATAGATAGAAGTCCTTATAAAGTTCTGAAGAAATGAGCAATACTTACTTAAAAGTATGAAGGTGTATATTAATTCACCTTCCACTTTACAACTGAGCATATTACTGTCTTTCAAACGTTTGGAATACGCTATTTGAAATGTATTGATTTTTTTGGTTTTTTTTTTTAAAATAATAAACCTTCAAATAGGGTGTTTTTCTTATTAATGCTTTCAAAGTCTGCTTTATTTTTTAATAAATCAAAACAAAATTACTAGTATGTATTTCAAGTGTACATATCAAATCGTGGATAAGGTCCTCCCGCACAAAGAGTAACTTTTGCGTCTTGAATATGTAACATAAATAGTAAATTTGTATATTTTTATATTTATCCCACATATGCATCAATAAGTATAGTTAATCGTGTAGGGATGGTTTGACATTAGTTCGATTTATAGTAGTAATTGGAGTTTCGATTAGTTTAGCTAATGCAAATGCGGTATTGTTTTATTTTAATTTGTTTTATTCATGAGTAATTACTGTTCATTATATTCGTATTTCAGCCGACAAAACGAAGATGACGTATATGCAAACGATATTGGATTTTAATACAACGGGTTTAAATCTTACAGACCAAGCTTTTATATCAAAAGTTTTAGCTGCCGTAAGTTTTTCAGCTGATGTATAATTGTAAAGGACATGACACCATTTGTGAGGGAAGGGCATACAACTTTTAGCTCCAATAATTCTGAATACAAATTACATTTCAAAATGTTAAGTAACCATGAATCACAACTGTCAGAACGGTCTATACTATCGCGATGCAGAACATGGAGAAGAGTTATTAAAGCAAATCAGAAACCAAAAATATAAAATAAAAACAACTAAAGCAACACAATCTACATTAAGACGGGGTCTTTTTATAGTTACTTAGTTTATATTTTAAAATTATATCACGAAGTCTTTTCTGCTGATGAGAACTTGGTTGCCATGAAGACATTTTTTGAAAGTGTATAATTATATATATTTTGACGGCACGTACACCGAAATTGGGGCTAGGTTATTTTATAATGTTAAGATTGGATCAGTCCAACAACAACCCATTTCTGCTTGTTACTCTTTATTTTATAGGGTTTGTATTATAAAATCACCTTCCGTATTTCTACCCTGTGCTAGAAACCTTATGGCGGTATGGAGGTTTAAGGTTCTCGATAACCTTGAGAGGTAGGCTGGCGGGAACTAATGTTTCTGGTAGGGTCACCGAAGTCAGACATGTTGAAGTGTAGAGGCCAAACAAAGTTTAAAAAAACTTCTTGGTTTTTTGTATATACTACTTTACACTGTCTGTATTTAAATACAAAAATGAGCTAATTCAAACTATTGTTGTCAGAGCTAATTAAACTAATACAAATATACTGTTTGCGCATGAGTAAAATTGTTGATATTGTAACCAAACTTATAAGAATATATAAGAAGATCTCGAGTGTACGGTACATGTAGTGATCTGTAATAAGATAACAATAGCTGCAGTATAAGACCATATGGGTGTAAAGCCTGTGTACGTAATAATCAAAACTAATTTAGTTTAATATCTACAGAATTGTTAGAACTTTTTTTTAAGATCTTCTTGGATGTGTGTGATGATGAACATGAAACACGTTATATTGTTATTGATAAAGTCATTGTCAAAAAAAAGTAAATCGAAAAACCAAGACGATATTTTAAGGCCGTAAGTCCACAGACATGCTGATTTGATGAAATTATAATGTGAGTTTAAAGTTTGTGTATTGAATATATAAAACAATTTATTTTTAATTTTACAAAGTTCACAGAATACAATATATCGTTCGAATCAGCATGATTGAATTCTTATTGACAGAATTAACTTATGGTGGTTCTTAGTTATTTTGATTACTGAATAAATTTCTAGGAGAATAAGATTATAGCATTGTATATACGATCCAGGATAACCAGATATTCAGTGTGGGGACTAGTTAAATCTATTATTTATGGATTTCTTGTTTATCTAGGTATTGTTCATGTTGAGTTAATGTTGTCTCTCGTCAAATGATTACGGTTGTTCTTGCACAGATGATGTTACTCTTGAAAATGATACAACATAGAGGTAGTTTGCTAGTTTGTATTGAAGTCCATCTTGACCAAAGGTCCAATGTGGACTTTTCTCATACAAACCTCGTACGTCTTAAACTTTTCTTCACATTTTCGAATTCTTCTTAAACAAAGTTCAACACTATAGCAATGATGTTAGCTATAAACATTTTGACTTGTCCAAAAATACTTAACAAATTTCATCCGTTCTTGGTATAATTCATCCATTGGGGAAGGGAGTTCAGATTTGTTCAAATGAAGGAGCTTGGCACCCAGTGGGGCGCCACTTTGGGGGCCATAAGGGGAAATTTGACAACATTTCAAAAATGTTCTTCCAATAAACTAGAAGGCATATAGCTTAATGCTTTGTTAAGCAGTCATTTTATGGCATGGGAAACCAAGATTGGGCAGGACGTGACACTGGGTTTAAAATAGGTTACGCATTTTGGGGTAAAAGTTTAACACTATATATGTAGCAAATATGTTTAATATTCACATTTTCGACTTCCTGTCCAAAACTAATGAATCACACTCTTCCAAATTTAACAGAAGACATCCCTTGGTGAAGAGGGTTCAGATCTGTTCAAATGAAGGGGTTCGGCCCCTAAGGGGTGCCACTTTGGGGCCTTAATGGGGAAACTTTGACAAAACTTCAAAAATTCTCTTACATACAAGTGGGCCTTAGTGCTTAATGGTTTGGGTATGCTTTAAATTTAAGGCATGAATAACCAAGTTTGCTCAAGGCATGATTTTGTTGTCAAAAATATTCAAATGCGAAATATTTACTTAAATAGGCTTATTACAACCAATGGGCCTCTTGTTAAAAACCATATCATCTTGTCCATATAGCGTATGAACCAAGGAAACTGTTTTAAACATATATCTAAAATATATTTTTTGTCATTTTTACTTGGCACAGTACATGATATAACATTATAGAGAAGTGTAAGTATATCTACATAATCGTATATTAACTATGGATTTCAACAAAATATTTGAAAACCACGATTTTTGTAACACATTTGAGAAATTGAGAAATTCGAAAATTGTTTTGAATGCAAATATTAGTGAATATAAAACAAGTCTGAAGCAAGATCATATTGTTACGCAGCCATCAAATAATTCTTTATATATTTACTTAAGGCAGTTTACTTTATGTATTGTCCCATTTTATTATATTGTTCAGATGCTAAAGGCATATTCAAATGGAATGAACGGCGTGGGATGTATAGGAGTGAATATTACTAACCTTGGGTATGTATCCTAAATAGTATGGAATATTTGTTTATTATTCAGTTCATTTTATTACTTGGACAAAAATGCCGTTTTAGATAATTTATATATAAAATAAGTGATATGTCATTATATATTTTTGTTATGAAGTTGCTAACGTTTCATATTTGTTTAAACATTTTCTATTTGATTCATCTTACAGTAGTGGAAGTCTTATAGTCAACCACACTATAGCGGTGCCAGATACACCTGCGGCTCAAACTGCTCTAGCAAACGCTGTAGCAGACATTAATAACGGACAAGAAGTAATCAGTATCAACAAAAAACAGTCACCTTTACAGACAAATAAATTATTAGATTCATCAGGCAACGGTATGTACGCTCACCATATCTCGAGCACCTGGTTTCGCCTCAAGATTTTTAATAGAAGTTCGTGATGTTTCCATTTTGAGTTAATAAATGTATGTTTGGTTATTTTGTCTGTATGCGT
>JAUMGZ010007548.1:0-10304 GCA_032359645.1 Pododesmus macrochisma | reverse complement strand
GCTTCATTGTTTGACGCAGTTATTGTTTGTTTGTCAATGCCTCTCGTTCTGTTGATCCTATTCATACTGTTTTTTTCCATGTCAAAGCGTTTCAAAGTAATCCGGGCATTCATCCAGTTTGTTTGTCACATAAAGTTTTCTGTTATTCAGGAAACTAAATACCTATGTTATTACTATACAGAAATATAACTCTTCAATTGCAAATACTATGAGTATATGGTTTTATTATAAAATGTCAATTTCAATTTCTATAAAAATAATTTATTTCACCCAATTTCAGCACATATAAACATGATGACTAATCAATATAGTTCCAAATTTCCAAACTTCTTTATAACGCAGAAAAATGAAGATACATATTTTATGTCAAAAAAGAATTGTAGATAGCCACTTTTGACTTCTTTAAGCTAATTTACGTATCGAACTCAACGGTCAAATGAGTAGTATTGTGAAATTTAAATATTTCTAGGACTAACAACTGCAGAGTAAAGGCAGTTACAAAATGGCCAATAGTCATTCCTTTTAGTCTTTAGCACATTCATAAGTTTCAGGCATCACATTTATAAATATGCAGCCTATATCTATAATACTGGTCATTAGAAATAGGTATAATTTATAAAAAAAAAGTCGACATGGCAGGAATTTTGTAACATAATTCTGAAAGAAATGTTAGTCTACGTGTGATAAGTATCAAGTCGACACTAGTTTCCATACTCAGTATATGCCCTTTATGAAACGTGATAAATAAATGATATTTGAAATTGGAATGCGTATTATATATTGTTCATTATATGATTACTTTTCTGGTACATGAGTTAACTTTTAATAACAATCAATTAATTGCGATATGCATGCATTTCTTTATAAAAAAAATGAAACTATTTCATTGGTTTATAGATGCTATCATTTCATTGTTAACGTTAATGCATAATTATCATATTAAACAAAAATCATATTAAAAATCTATTCAAACTGTAAAGACAGGTAGATTCTGGACAATAAAAACTTATGTAACATACTATAAAAATAAAACGATATTCAAAATTGAACAAATGCTCTAAAAAGAATTATAAGCATTTTAATATTAAGGTAAAGAAATAACCTTCAATGGATAAAGTTTGAAGATTTGACTTTAATAAGATCAAAATATTTTTTAAAAACAAAGATTTTGGAACATCTCAGGGTACAAAGGACAATAACTCGGACAGAATGTAATCTTTAATTTGTTCAAGAACACTCACTCATGCACAAAAATTAAATTTAGACATATTTTGTTTAAGATATGCATTGTAAAAAACACACGTACACTCGCACATACACGTATGCAAGCACACAATGCCCCTACAATTTCGCCCAAGAGAAAAGCGTTAAAAGTAAAACAACAACATATATCACATCAAGGGTTTTTAAAAAAAGGAATAAAAAAATAAAAAAATAAACACTACTATAGTATACAAATACTCAATGACAAATGTTACAACACCACTTTGAAAATTATATACATGTAACCTTTTTTTAAAAATGGTTTCATTTCATCATTTAACATTGTCCTAAGTGATAGTTAAAACATCATGATGTATCCAACATCATTTTTGTATTTAGATCTAGTCCCGTTATAACAGGTAGGTTGTTGAACCCCATTTTCAGTATATGTATAAATGCCCTTTATGAAACGTGATACGTAAATGACATTTTTATTTTATGTGAAAAAAGAATTCTAGATAGCCACTTTTGACTTCTTTAATCTAATTTACGTATCTAACTCAACGGTCAAATAAGTAGTATTGTGAAATTTAAATAGTTCTAGGACTAACCACTACAGAGTAAAGGCGGTTACAAAATGACCAATAGGGTGGCAAGTTTTTTTCAACAGTCATTCCTTTTTGTCTTGAGCACAATCATCAGTTCTCAGGCATCACATTTATAAAAATGCAACCAATATCTATAATACTGGTCATGAGAAAAAGGTATAATTTTTTTTTTTAAAAAAAAGAGGTCGACATGGCAGAAATATTGTAACATAGTTCCTAAAGAAATATGAGTCTGCGTGTGATAAGAATCGAGTCGTACACTAGTTTCCATACTCAGTATATGTATATGCCCTTTATTAAACGTGATAAATAAATGACATTTGAAATTGGAAGCCTTATTATACATTGTTCATTCTATGATTACTTTTCTGGTACATGAGTTAACTTTTAATTGTGATATGCTAAGATAGCTGCATTTCATTGTAAAAAATAAAACTATTTCATTGGTTTATATATGCTATTATTTCATTGTTAACGTTAATGCACAATTATCATATTAAACAAAAACCATATTAAAAATCTTTTCAAAATGTAAAGACAGGTAGATTCTTGACAATAAAAACTTATGTTACATAAAAATAAAACGATTTTCAAAATTGAACAAGTGCTCTAAAATGAATTATAAGCATTTTAATATTAAGGTAAAGAAATATCCTTCAATGGATAAAGTTTGATGATTTGACTTTAATAAGATCAAAATATTTTCCGAAAACAAAGATTTTGGAACATTTCAGGGTACAAAGGACAATTACTCGGACAGAATTTAAACTTTAATTTGTTCAAGAATACTCACTCATGCACAAAAATCAAATTTAGACATAATTTGTTTAAGATATGCATTGTAAAAAACACACGTACACACGCACATGCACGTATGAAAACACGTCAAATTGAATGCCTCTACACTTTCGCTTAAGGGAAAAACGTTAAAAGTTTAGCAACAACATATATATATATATATATATCACATCAAGGGTTTTCAAAAAAGAATAAAAAGAAAATAAAAAAATAAACACTAGTATAGTATACAAATACTAAATGACAAATGTTACAACACCACTTTGAAAATTATATATACATGTAACCTTTTTTTATATGGTTTCATTCAACATTGTCCTAAGTGATAGTTAAAACATCATGGTGTATCCAATTTTTGTATATAGATCTAGTCCCGTTATAACAGTCAGGTTGTTGAACCCGCATAAACGGATTGTTGCTTCCAATCTTTCAGGTGGATTCTCATATTATCTTTCATAGGCGGAGAGTCTGGATTTAAAGTTTGCATGTTTTTGTTTTGCAGTAGTAATTAATGTGTATAGAATCCTTATTAAATTTAATAAATAAACGTTTTTTCATGTTTAACGAAAGATGTAAACTTTAAGAGCAGTGTGAACACACCCAACACTATGACAGCGACAACCATTTTCTTCCTGCATAATAAACAAAACACATTTATGTATAAGTCTAAGAGAAACAGATGACAAAAGCATGTAAACCTTTAAACATTCAATTGTCATTCACATGACATTGATAGGCGAGCCCGATTGAGGCAATACATAAACACACATAACACAAGATAATACAACGTGACGTTAAACCCTAATATAATAATAAATGTGTTAATGATATTCAATATATTGTTTGATATCAAGTATGTTATTTTTCATAATTCCATATTAAAGATGTAATTCTTGATAAATTTCAAAGTCAAGCTAGGATAATACATGTACTACATGCAGCATTAAGGATTTTAAGTTGAACATAGGTTCTGCTAAAAATCATTTTCATTGTGTATCGCTATTGATTTATGGTGTTGTTTCCAAAAGGTCAATACCACCAATACACGAAATAGAATTTTGCTTGGTGTGAATGCTACAATAAACTGACTTGAGAAGATATCACAACGGATACAACAGGACAAGATTTGCTGTTTTAATGTTTTTACCGTATATATACATGTACCTTTAATTATCATTTACCTTAATTGCTAAATTTTACTGTTCTGGTTTATTTCAAGGTCCAAGAAAGGAAGCCCGGTCTTGCAAAAGTCGATTAAGATCTACTTTCAGTTTTTCTTCTTCTGCCATTTGATTCAACTGTAATGTATAATAATGATATATATATTTGAGTAAAATTATTTTCAAATGTTTGTGATTTGAGGAATCACCTCAGCGGGCTAAGTGAAACGGTTAGGGTTCCGGTTTAACAACACCGATAATTTAGCATAATGAGCGTCCTGATTCGTTCCGTGTTGGCGTGTTTCCTTGATCGTCAATTCTCCTGATTCAGATTGTGATTCTCCCCAAGTTTAACTCGTAAAAATATTTAATTGGAAGATTAATGTAAAATGGAAAGGTATTGGATGACAATTGGTGAATTTAGTACAAAATATATAGTGCCCTAAGGCAACTACTGTATTTAATAGTCAAAGAATGCCTAGAGACTATATGGAACCTGCCTAGGAATAATGATACTCATATAAATATTATATTTTTTGATGGACCATTTTAGTTTACAATTCTGTACATTCACGTGTTGGAACTATTATTTCATTACGTTAACGTATAATATAAGTGAACTATTCAGACTATTGAAATGAATTTTAGGTAGTTTTTTATAACCATGGCCGTAACTAGGGTAATATAACAGCCGAGGCACACCCTGTAAATGTTATGTATTCTAAATATAATTTACAATTTATATAATATATTATAATATCTAGCAAAATTTCAGACGAGGCACTCGCCTCGGCTGCCTCATAGGTAGTTACGGCCATGATACCATAGATTTGTCAATTTCCTGAATAGGATTATTATGGGACATAACGATTTACTGGCTGCTACAGAACGGATCTTTTGATGTGATCATACTGTAAAAGGGCTAGATAACAGTACACATTCTTTAAGCCACACGGGAGCACAGTGCCTTACGTATAATGTAGTTCTGAGAGTTTTACACTACAAGTTTAGCAAACAACAACTACCAACAAGCATATATTCAGGTAGAATATCACCCATTTGTATTACAGAGACGGCATTTATAGCTTACAGATTATCTTCAGAGTTAGGAGAAAACAATAGTAAAAAGGTATGGTCACCAGCAAAGGGGAATGTTTAAAATCAATTATGTTACAGCTAATGATATAAGATAATACACATGGGCCTAGCATTGTCCTACAAATGAATTTACTGTTTGATGAAGCCATTTTTTTGTCAATAACTTTTGTTCTGTTTATTATATTTCCTTTGTAATTTTAGGATGGTCAGATTTGTTTTATTTTGTGAAAACGTTGCTAAACTAGCTTAATATGCACATCCTCATTTCTATTAAAGTTTGATATGATTATGACTATTAATTGTGAAAATGGGTATGCCGCATGATCGGTTAAACCGCATTTCAATGAATGCGTTTTAAAGGCGTAACGCACTAAAACTAGCAGGGAATATATTTTGCTGTATAGTCGTGTGCTTTCACGTTACATTGTAGTGTTATTTACCAATTCATGTCGACAAACATTTAATATACTTACCTCACGTTCACTCCAATTTTTCAGTGTCTTTAGGGTTTCAATTTTCTTCAATTGATGTTTGATGGATTCGACTTGATCGTCGACCAATTTGATGTGCTCTGTTAATTGACGTTGTGGCTGTCTCATGTCATGCAGTGGCCAAATCACGTCCTTGGTCATAGCAACTTTGCTATCCTGTGAAATATCAAAGGCTTTTGGACCAGCCCAACTAAACCCAAGATAGAAATATATTCTTTTTTTCCATAGTGCTCTCTCAGTAAAAGACGTTGCAGACGGTATAAGAAGGTCTGCTTTGTTTCCATTTGAGGTTTCAATTGTAAGAGACACTTCTGAACCATTGTTTAATAGAACACCTGATAGCCGCCGCAGTTTATGTGAAGTTTTTGGATCCATCCACACAGTATTGCATGCTTCCTCGTGATATACTATTTCATCATACAGTTCTCCCTTTCCGAGAAAAAAATGAGTTGTTTCTTTGCGAGTTTTGAATGCAGAGTCTGTGCTACCCTTAGCAGAGTGTTTGTTGTTAAACATGTTTTTCCATGTTTCCATAAACTCTTGAAGTTTCCCAATGGGTAAAATTTTGAATTTCCTTTTACTATCAGTTGGCCAATGAAAGAGGAACAGAAAAAGGAAATATTCTAGGAACGAATAACCAGAAGTATCTTCCATTGCGAGCCTGAACATGTTGTCAGCCCAATCAACCACACGTTCAAATGTTGGTAGGTGTTGTGATGGTGTATGCTCGAAAAGATGTTCCACAAGTACAACGCTGATCATGGTTTTAATATCAAACGCGTTGCAGAAGACAGAATTGATATTTTGCATAGTTATTTCTTTTAAATCTCTGAGTCTACAGAGACCATCTTCTCCCCGATAGACAGACAGAACGCTACTAAATGTTCTACCTCCAAGCCGTCGTATTCTTCGTCTGCAGAATTCAGATTTTTGTATTGGATTTAAATCATGTGGGACCATATTGGTGTCCTCACCAAAGTAAGAATCTATCTTTTCACGCAATGACACGAATTGGCTGTCAAAATCCTGAAAATAGCGCCCCCTAAATCTGTTATTGAAGTTGTATTCCTTTACTTTGATAGACATTTCCTCTAGTTTACCCATTGTGATATCTGTTACTTCCTGAAGTGTTTTCAGACTGTGCTGTGCATCTTTCTGAAAGGAAGGGTCCACAAAAAACTTTTTGTTTACTAATAGTGCGTGAAGATTTTTTTCAATAGTGGGTGCCTGTTTAAGTAAATCTAAAAGACAAATGACCATCCTCACCTCATTAAAGTAGCCTGCATCATTCAATGTGCTGTGCTTTTCTTGTTGACTAAGTACTTGTTCTTTTTGGAATATTTCCAACGCCTTCATTGTATCGTTAACAGCAGTGCTGGCATCATATAACGATACAGTGTGTCCTTTTTCTTTGCATTCCTTCAACTGTTGATCTAATTTTGATTTCAATATTTGCCCATGTGTATCCCACAAGTAAGAATTGTTTTGAAATATACTTGTCGCTAATTCGGCATATTCCATTGCTTTCTCCCAATTTTGACTACGGATAAATAACCGCGCAATTTGTTGAGAAACCATTGCGTCGTCGGTCATATCAAGAACTTTGTTCAAAATATCTATCGCTTTGTCTCTATCTTCAGCTTTAATAATTTCTGTTAGCAGCGGTGAAAAATCTTCTTTTCTGCCATGCTCTGTTAATTGCCTTCTTTTCATCATGTCACTGACAATTCTCTTAATCACATGAATTGATCCATCTGAACGAGCAAAGATATTTGAATCTAAAAATTGAATCACAATGTCACTTGTTTCGCTTTTCGATTCAGTTTGAAGAAAGATGAAAATTTCTTTTGCAAAGAGCGGATTGATAATTGAAAGTGCTTGTTTAACTCCTGAGGACGATCTATTAAGAAGAACTTTAATCTCAGAACTAAGATACATTTCCCAGCACTTTCGAGTGCAACGGGGAAAAACAATACCAAATGGCCCTTCCATTAACGCGTCAAAGGCACTGATTGGCACCGCCCTCGACTCAGTATCAAATGTGTTTAGCAAAGACAGATACAGAAGGAGTTGCTTTTCATTCGGGGATTTAATTGCTTCTGTGAATTGCTTTACTGCCCTGTTGATGTATTGGTGATCAAAATTTGTTTTCAGAATATTAAACGATATGAGAAGTTTTGGATTAATGCCTTTGTCTCCTTTTTTGTACCTGTTTTCTAGAAGTTTGTATTTGTTTTCAAACCATCTCAATTCTGCATCCTCTAATTCGTGCTTCAGAGCAACTTCATGGGATTGAAGTTGTCTTGGCATTTGTGTTCTTCTAATGCATCGAATAATGATACAATATACATCCAAATTACTGTTACCCTTCCTTGATTCTAAATTTGCCCGACTTTCAATTTCACAATAAAGCTTTGCAACTTTCTCCTCGTCAAGATTATCCAATAGGACGAGAATAGGCTTCGGACTTAGGTCGTCGTACTGCCTTAATGTATTCAATTGCTCATGTGTTTCATCAGTGATTTGTTTGACAATGCAGCATCTGTATTTATGTCTTTTATCCCACATTACTTGTTTCGCAGAAGAAGAACCCCCTGCTCCAGGTTGGTGCAAAAGTGATACAGTTCGCACCTTACACTCCTTATAGCCTTCTTGTCTTCCATCGTAAGTTTCTATGAGTTCAATCAGTTCCATGAGTCTAGTGTGCTGTGACCTAACTTTCACATGATCTTCTTTGAACCAGTAATTCCACCATTTAGATTGACCACCACGGAAATAGAGTTCCTCAATTTTTCTCCTGTGTTCTTCTAGCTTTTCTCCATTCTCTAACAATTCTGTATTGTCATCACATGCTTTACAACTCAGAATATCAAGGTCACAAAGTGAATTTTTGACTTTTTCACCTAGGAGACATATGACTCCTTTTGAAGTTGGCAGGTAGCAACTTCCCTTCTTTAGTTGTCCCGCAAGTTGACACATCATTTGTGTAACATGATTCCACGGCAAGCCGACGATACATCGCTCTGAAATATCATTCTGATCAATACTATTTCTGTGTTGAAGCTCATCTATCCAATGGCAATCAATATCATCAGAAGCTGCAAGGAGAATCCACTGATTCTGAAACTTGCTTATAACTTCTTCTGCAGCTTCTAGCATGACATCATATTGTTTTGAGAAAAGAACAAATATAGGAACAGCCCGACCTCGCGGAATCTCCTCATGGTAAAACCGAATTGCCTCTTTAAAGCTTTCCAAAACTTTAAGTTTCCATTCACGTGCATTCAGGGGCAATGTCTTTAAATCTTTATTTCCATTGGAAAAAAACCATGGTGTAAATTCAGAAAGTTTAATGCGATCTAGAAACTGATCTCGCTTTTCCATTTTTTCTCTATATTTTTCAGATGTTTTGTCAAAATCGTCCAGTGTGAAAACTGCCAAAACGTTTTCTTCTTCGTTCTCAAAGAAATGGAACAAGTCTTGATTATCTTCGTCAAAACCAAAATCAAAAACAGCTAATGGATTCATTTCTTTAATGAAACTAAAATTATCTTTGAAATCTTTTGGGTCGGTGTCATCCATAGGACTGAGAATAAGAAGAGGGTAAAGTTCGTTGTCAAGATTTTCGTTCCCACCTGTAAACAAATCAAGGAATCTCTGGCGTAAATTAATATGCTGACGTTGAAGAGGCAGCCTTTTTTCTTGTTGCTTTCTTTCACAAGACAAAATGGTGATTGTTTTCATATAATCTCGAATTTGGTCGCCATGAAGTTCCCCAGGCCAAATTTGACCATCGAGGAATCGATATAGAGTCGCTGTGTGAGTTGATGTTGAATCTAGTGCTCTAATAAACACAGCTTCGTCTTCTAGTTTATTTGAATTTGGCACCACATCGACTTCTATAACGAAGAGTGACTCCTCCTCTTTTGAACCAACAACGTCGATAAAAAGAGGTGGTCTGACGCACCCTAGTACCCTTTCAATCTGGTCAGAGAAAAATGAACGTCGAAGTTGTGTTTGTATACTCTCCCTGCATTTCTGTTTCTTTATTTGTAGACCACAGATCTTACCAGCATCAGCGGATTTGTGCGATTCGACACCAAAGTGAACTGTACCATTTGTTCTTTCATTCATGCACGCAGCTGCGAACCGAGTTGTTTCTATTGCAACCCATTCGTATATATCAATATTTTCACGTGCGGTTTGGTTTACAAAGAAATGAACTGGTTCTATCAGATTATGAGGTCTGTATATGTCTGATTGCAGTTTGCCATTTTTCCTGTATTTCCAACGATTTGCATTTCCAAAATCAAATGTTCTAAAAGATTCCTTAAATGATTTATCCCTACTGTTCGATGTTTGCCGATGAATACTTTTCTTCTGCTTGGTTTCTATTGAACATGTCGGCATCTTCATTATGTCATCTTTTAGCATTAACAACATCTTGTTATCCTTGAAGGATCCTGACAATTGCTTTACAGTTTCCCAATCAAACCTTTTGAACATTTCTCCAGTCACGCCTTCCTCTAATAACTTATCAATTAAGCTTCTCCCAACGCCCGATTTCATGCTTAATAGAAGTGTATGTAAGCCTTTTGCATCTAATGCATCTAATTTACATTCTCCTAGTTCTTGTGGCAAAATCGTGGGCTTTTCTGCGTGTGCGTCTGGAACGAAATCATACATATTTACGATTAGCACAAAGAGGGTCACATCAAGTCGCCATTAATTGATTTACGTGTGAGTACACTTTGCTTAAAAGTATTTTTAAAAGAAAAAGGTGATATCCAACGCTAAAAGCTTTAATCGAGACATACCATCAATGAAAATCACTTTAAAAAGAGAAAGCAGTTAAGTAAATAAATCGAAAAAAACAAGACGATATTCTAGGCCGTAAGTCCATGGACATTGGCAAACAATAAGAAAACGTTTGACGCACACAGAAA
>JAUMGZ010007537.1:0-10304 GCA_032359645.1 Pododesmus macrochisma | reverse complement strand
CTACAGTGATGTTATATTGTAGGTCTACAGCGATGTTATATTTTAGGTCTACAGCGATGTTATATTTTAGGTCTACAACGATGTTATATTTTAGGTCTACAGCGATGTTATATTTTAGGTCTACAGTGATATTATATTTTAGGTCTACAGTGATGTTATATTTTAGGTCTACCAGTACAGTGATGTTATATTTTAGGTCTACAGTGATGTTGTATTTTAAGTATATAGTGAAGTTATATTTTAGGTCTACAGTGATGTTATATTTTAGGTCTACAGTGATGTTATAATTTAGGCCTACCAGTACAGTGATGTTATATTTTAGGTCTACAGAGATGTTATATTTTAGGTCTACAGCTATGTTATATTTTAGGTCTACAGCGATGTTATATTTTAGGTCTACAGCGATGTTATATTTTAGGTCTACAGTGATGTTATATTTTAGGTCTACAGTGATGTTATATTTTAGGTCTACAGAGATGTTATATTTTAGGTCTACAGGGATGTTATAATTTAGATCTACAGTGATGTTATATTTTAGGTCTACAGCGATGTTATATTTTAGGTCTACAGCGATGTTATATTTTAGGTCTACAGCGATGTTATATTTTAACTAACAGTGTGTAGCTCCCACTCAATGAAACATTAGATCACTTGTTTGCACTAAGGCATTTAAGTAGGCTTTACAACAGATCTTGTCCTGTATTGTCTCAAATCTTTGATTGAACAGAAGACTTGTTCATTTTCAACATATTTATCTAAAATGGCAATGCAATCTTTTCTTATTCTTATTCAAGCGGTTTTGGAGAAGAAGAAAATGTGGCAAGTTTATTTGTATATAATGCTATTTTAGTATAGTATTGAACTTTGACCCGAAAATATGTAATCTAAATGTATTTTTTACCCCGGGCCACTTGAAAAAACTTTGTTCTCCATCACCAAAAGGTTACTATAAACATATAAACACAAGTGAGTCACAGAGTTTTAAATTTTGAATCAATTCCCCCCCCTTTTTAGCGCACTGTGACCAATGATTCCTGAGGATGAGCCCTATCATTCAACAAAACTAAATTCCATTCCTCTTGGGATGCTTCCTATCAAGTTTGATTTAAATTAGTCTTTTGGATTGGGAGAAGTTTATAAAATGCTGAAAAAGTTTCATAGGAAAATTCCACCTTAGATGGTCATTCCAAATGGACTATCAATATAAACAATATCTGAGAAATCTATTTAGAATTTATAAAATATTAACATGCTGATTAAAACAGCCAGACTGACTGGTTGTGGATACATAATGCTACCATTAAGTTGTCAGAACCCCTATAAACTCTACAGAATAACTGTGTTACAATGAAATCAAATACCATCATTGAAAACAATAGGATTCATCCTGAGATATATGTATATGAAATCAGGAGACTTTGTCTGCATTTCATTGGAAATTCGACTGATGTGTTGGAGAGAGATCCTCATGGAAAAGCTAGGTAATTGGCATGACTCCATTTTTACTCTCCAGATAGTAAAAAATAAGAGATATTTGGATGATGAAGATACTAGAGAACATGATATTTCATTTAGTTAAGTACATCCAAGTCTTTGCATTTTCTCAACCAGAGTGTCTGTACAAGTTTTTCATATCAAGCATCATATGCAGGATTGATTTTTCAATAAACTCATTGATGCCAAAATAACATAGCACATGTTTTGACATGCTGATTGATATACCTGTCTGATCTAACAACCATACCTGTAAAATGGCTACATAAGACAATATTCTTACTTATTGGTATTACTAGGAAGGTAGAGGAGTTTGTTATATTAGATGAAACACTGGGACAGTATTCCTAATGCTAGGTGTCTGGATAGTTGAGTTGTTTGTTACCCTGGGGTGTCTGAATAGTTGAGTCTTTGTTAATATGGGGTGTCTGGATAGTTGAGACACTTGTTCCCAAGGGGTGTCTGGATAGTTGAGACACTTGTTCCCAAGTGGTGTCTGTAGAGTTGAGACACTTGTTCCCTTAGGGTATCTGGATGGTTGAGTTGTTTGTTACCATGGGGTGTCAAGATAGTTGAGTCTTTGTTAACATGGGGTGTCTGGATAGTTGAGACACTTGTTCCCAAGGGGTGTCTGGATAGTTGAGACATTTGTTACCATGGGGTGTCTGGGTTAGGTGAGACATTTGTTCCCATGGGGTGTCTAGATAGTTGAGACGTTTGTTCCCATGGGGTGTCAAGATAGTTGAGACGTTTGTTCCCATGGGGTGTCTGGATAGTTGAGAAGTTTGTTCCCATGGGGTGTCTGGATAGGTGAGACATTTGTTCCCATGGGGTGTCTGGATAGTGGAGATATTTGTTCCCATGGGGTGTCTGGATAGGTGAGACATTTGTTACCATGGGGTGTCTGGATAGTTGAGACGTTTGTTCCCATGGGGTGTCTGGATAGTTGAGACGTTTGTTGCCATGGGGTGTCTGGATAGTTGAGACGTTTGTTCCCATGGGGTGTCTGGATAGTTGAGTCGTTTGTGACCATGGGGTGTCTGGATAGTTGAAGTTTTCTAAACATTAACTGACTAGATTGCTAAAGGGATTTGAATCATTTTGTAACTTTACTAAATGTTTATATCATGAGTGTGTAATACGACATAACTAATCAAGCATCAAAGTTGGAGCCAGTATTTGGTTTCCAACTATGAATATTTCACAATTAGATATCCCAGATGAATATAACATTGATGTAATAAAATTTGAAGATGGTGCTGAATTCAAGCTTGAGAATACATCAGACAATCAAGTGAGTCATTGCATTAGTTAAGTGTCAGTATGATTCTAATACTTTTAAACAGACAGTCGCATTTGAAAATGTCAAAGTGCCAGAAAATTCCACAAGAATTTAGCTGTGAATAAAGGATCGATTTTTACAGTCTGACATTTAAAATCTTGAGCACATTTTACAAATAGAATAAAAGTCTTTATTGTAAAATGGTCAGAATATGGAAATAGAATGTAAAAAAAAAATGCAGTAAAATATGATTGGCTTCTTTCAAAATTTAAGAATTCCAAGTCATTCATTGCGTTATCAATAACCTATTATAAATATTTAATGTTTAGATGAACAAATTTAAGACTCCTCTGTCAAAACTGACAAAATGAACATTGTAATACAGCTATTTACAGCATACATATCGACTGTTCTGCTAAGAGTGTAAGAGTTATCTAACCCTTCTTCATAATAGTAGAACACTCTATAACTAAGCAACAGAGAAGCACATACTATTTATAACAAATCTAGACAATAACTGAATAAAAAACAATCACTATTGAGGTTTAACACGTTTATGTGATATTAAATGCCAAAAAGACCTTTGTCATTAACAAGTAGAAGTCATTCACTGGATGGGTATTAGACTGTAGTGCATTGTTTTATGTCTACTGTACAATATAGGTATACCAACTTTTAATGAAACTTGTATATAATTAGGGTGGTCATCACACAAGTAGGAGCCTAATCAAGTCTAGGGTTATACTGACTTCCCTTTCTCTTTAACAATCAACGTATTTTTCCAGTGATTGGATCTGGTTGAAATTTGCCAAGTAGTTTCAGAGAAGTCGTTTAAAGACATACTGTTAAATTTACCCCCAAATGTCCCCTGGGGGGTCAAGGACTTTATTTGTACAATCTTAAATCCCCTTTCCCCATAGGATGCTTCCTGCCAAATTTGGTTGATATCTGCCCACTAGTTTCAGAGGAGATGTCGTTTGAAGCAAAAGTTAACAACAGACGAACGACGGACGGGATTTGTGTGGGAAAAGTCCAGATGGACTAAAAAACACATCACAAACTTCTATTAAATGAGAAAAGTCCACCTTGGACCTTTGGTCCAGATGGACTAAAAACTATGGTAAAAGCGAAACCAGGTGCTCGCAATATGGTAAGCGTTTCCTGCGACACCTGTGTCACCACCGCAATGTTTCTGAGGCATTCTTATGTAGGGCAACCCTTTCCTGACAGACTTACTGTCTGAATTCCTGGCTGACACTTAAGAAAGTGGGAATTGCAGAAATATGGAAGATGAAATGTCTATCAGTCAAGCACACAAATTTAGAATACAGGAAAATATGCAGCTAAAGTAATGACTGTGAGTTAAGAAACTCAAACTATGATGTAGAGAAATTAAAACTATGACGTAGCTACTGGATTATATCTATAACTATATCAGAACTTGTCAAATCTCTCTACTGTATGTTGATGGCTGCATAATTAACACTAATTTAGACAACAATGGCTTGCAAGTTAAGTTCTCAAATTCGATGTTGCTTGATTATACACTGTCCAATGACAACAAATAAAAGATACTTAAGTTTTACACCTCGCACACAATTTTTAATAGTAAACTTTATCATGTAACTTTATGTTTCACATTTTCAGCAATAAAATAATGACAGACCATACAAAGACCAAGCAAATCTACACAGAACTCACTACTTGTCATACTATGAGCAATATGAAATAAACGTAAGCATGGTTTGGTTTTGGTAATCCTGATTTTTGCATAGAGTTTTTATAACCAAAAATATGATATAAATCTGAGTATCATATGGTTTTGGTGATACCGGCATTATATTTATTTTATAATCCAAGTTATATGATATAAACCGGAGAATGGTACATTTAGGGTGATCCTGAGTTTTATATAAGAGTTCATGACACAGCCATTTTTACTGTTGAGTCCCTTCAGATCTCTATTGTAACTTAAGATAACAAACATGACAAGTATTCCTAAACTGATTCTGAGTATGTCAGATATTACAAATTGGTACAGATATGTTTTTTATATACATGTAAAGTATACAGCACAACATTACTACTTCAAGGGAGATAACTCTTATTACCTTAGGTATTAAAGTTAAGATCAATTTTCCTTGAAAGACAGAAATAATCAAAGAAAAGTGTTTAAACTGGTATTAAAAGCAACTGACTCAGAAAAGTCTTGGTCCTCACTTTGATTTAATTTAGGTATAATTTTCATCTAGGAGTTGCTCAAATTTCTTTCGTGTATGAGATATTGATAAAGATATTTTAATTTTTGTCACATCACTGACATACTGTAGAATCAGAAAATTTCGTTTATTTCGTTGTTGTAAAAGATCGACGAAATTAAAACCATGACAAAATTTTTCACTTACCTTCTTTAAAAAACACCTTAAGTATTGTCAACGAAATCACTTTACTTTCAAAACAACAAAATTTTAGCCCAACTAATATTTCTGATTCTACAGTATATGTACTTCAAAACCTATTTTAGTTGCATGAAATACAAAGAAAAGAATGACAACATATCATACCATTTTTCGTCTTTACATCTTGTTCAAATATTCTTCAATGAGTAAATTCAATAAAGACCATTTCAATTGTAACACAATACTATAAATAAATTCAATACACAATATCAATATCCACTTACCTTAAGAAACTTTGGGCGTTTAGGTTTGCCAATTTTAAGTTTCTTCCATTTCTTTGTCAGAGTAGGTAATTTTACTGATAACAGTAACTTTTTACACGCTTTTCTAGCTCTCTTCAGCATACTGAACTATTCCTCTTGAAAGTATATAAATCTTATGGTGTTTCTATCAAGTTGTCACTGATCTGCTGTTCAGTGCATCCCTTCAATGTGATAATAACAGAATCGTAGACCTAAAGTCTAGCTCTAACTAGTGTCACAGAGTCAAACTGTAGTATTGTATGTCAAATTAATTCACAAAAATTGGTGTAATCTTAGCTTTAAACTTTAAAATCCTGCAACACACTAATAGCACAATATTTTTTTTAAGCATCAAGTGAAAAATAACTTTTCAAGTGTTCTGTTCCAATGAATGTAAAATGTGTAAAGGGCAACAACTCTTGTTTGACTGATGAGTTAGAAACTCATATTTTCCTATAATTTTCCTTGCTTATAGGAATTAACCACTGTTTACAAAATGTAAAGTATTTTCTTTTAAATTCAAAAAGAGTGCTTCTTCCAAACAAATCTTACAAAACTATCAAAGATCCAGATGCTGAATTTGATATAAAACTAGAGTCAAAAACTAACTACTTCTTCTCAACACTTTAACTATAATCCTTTTAGTGGAAAATCAAGCAGTTAAATCGCGATATCTGTCATACAAAGTTTCCTTTAAGTGAGTTCTGGTAGAACTGTTGATAAATTAGTACAGAAATATAATGAGTCTGTTTAGTCCAATACTATTAAGAAGTAGTACTTTTTACACCCTATAACAAAGTTGAGGTAATCTGACTACGAGAATGCTGATGGAGGTATCATCTGTGTTTACGGAATAATGAACTGATGGAGGTATTATCTATTTGAGATGCTGGCGATTAACTGCTCTAAGTCCAAATAGAGTAATTTGTTCTACTTGGTAGACACCGTAAATATTTCATTGAATCTATATATACACTAAAACGCAACTAAAGAAATACTTTAAAATTTACAAAGAGAATCACGTTGCACTGATGAATTTGTAAGTAGCTGAGACGTCTGATAAGCCAGGTGTTCCTTGCCAACGCTTCTTAAGCTGCTTACTGGTAATTCATTTAGAATTAAAGAAAAAACTTTCACTGAATTCCAACACAATAATTTCACCTCTAAGTATATCCATAGCTACAAAAATCCAATTGTTTTAATAATGAAATCTTGTCAATCAATATTTGCGTATATATATATTGCTACAAGTATGTACGTCTTTGACATTGACAAAGCGCCACATAACATATGATATTCACTATTTTTGTTTGTCTCGTTACCAAGACGATCTCTCCTGATGTAACCTATGTGTTCATCTTCTGTTGTCTTTGTATGTAAAATTGTCAAACAATGATAGATACCAATCGTTAATAGTTCCGACAGAGTTTGTTATCTCACAACATCGAGAAGATTTTTTGGTAAGTAATAAAGTATATATTATACAGTATAAGAATATATATTAACTTGTCTAATGAGAGGCTCCCGCCTAAAAGACAAGGTTATGTATATCTGACATCGAAATCAGCCCCTCTTAACAATCCAGTAAGCATTGAAACATCATCTCACAAACAATCAAACAGGAAAATCTTCAGAGAAAATTAATATAACCCTCGGATCACTTCCGAAAAGCTTGAGCTAAGATCAATCTTTATAGACTAGTAAGCAGAACAATATGTCACCATAATATTGTCATACCGTTGACAGGCATTGGTCTAACATCCATGAATCTCACGGCACATAATCACTTTCCAATTAATAAGTTAAACCACTTAAACTCCAATGCTTGTGAGATCCTTGTCAAATTAAAGTTTAATTAAGTAAATGCGTTGAAGCGTGTTAATCAGACGGATCTAGGGTATTTTAGTGACAGCATCACAAACAGTTTAAAGTGCATCACTACTGCAAAATATTTGTAAACAGGTTTCACGTGTTAAACTCTACAACTTAAATCCTGCATCACAAATAAATGCACAAGATTTAAACGGTGACATATGAAATGTGTTGTACAGGTTGATTGTGAGTACAGTTCACTTGTGATACAAGTTGACAGCTACAGATTGATAGTTTACAACAGCACGACTACACAGCAATCCTCAATAACGTGTTCTCCATGGCTCCCCCGGTGTCAATAACGGCAAATTATTCCTCTCTTATCATCCACGGTGTGACCCAAACATATAAACAGCGCACAAAAGAATTCTTTTTCTTGTATTTCTTTAAGTAATGTATATATCGTTTCAACATGATAAAAGAATTAGATATATCCTTTTCTTGTAATTTTAAAGTATGTTTGGCTTTCAACATGATAAAATAATTTCTATTCTTGAAGTTTTTGATGTAAGTATTGTTTCAACATGATAAGTCTATTTGGTATAATGTGAAATGGTGAAACTTTGTATCTCATAAAAGTCTGCTGTTCAAATTCCTACATGTCCTTTCAAAGAATATGATCGACAAGCCCCGATCTTCCTCTGGTAAGCTTCATGATGCATCGTGTCAAGAACAAGATAACATGGGTTTAATCTCAAACTCTGACAAGTATACAGACATCCAACATAAACAGGAAATGATGAGGCGAAAAAATATAACACGTAAAAACTGTCTTCATAAAAACAAAAGAATGTTTATCAACAATCTGTCTTATATATGTACAAGGTTTTTTGTACAATAAACTTGTCCCGAAAATAAAATATTCTGATGTTACAAATATCAGTCGGATTAATAAACCTTTCCATGTAAGCTGTAATGTATCAGCAAGGCCTTCTAAATTATTCCTAGCATTTATGAATTTATCTTCACTTTTCATCAAACATATATGGCTGTATATTAATGCTACAATAATCTTTCTTCCATAAATATTTATGGCAATACAGAAATACAATTCATTAAGTTAAACTATATCTATTATTTCAATTAGCCAAAGGCACAGAAATTTCAATCAACTAAGAACCATTAGGCTGTATCCATTGTTTCATTTTAACTAATGCTAGCTTTACATTGGATGTTTATATGTCTAGGTTAAGGTAACATGGCTGGTCTTGTGATTCCTGCCAGCCAATAATTACACCTTGTAAGTCGTCCCGTCCAATGATCTTGCTCATGTGAAGTTGCACATCTCGTTTCTCATACACTTTATAGAACTTCAGCCATTGTGATAAACGACATCTATTTGTTTGGTAAAAGCACTTTTCTCACTTCAACATCAATTTAGATCATCTCCCAAACACTTCCACATTACATTACCATGACAACGAAACAAACACTTCCACAATACATATTACCATGACAACGATATTTTTGTCATCACATAAAGCAGTCTAATCATAAATTCCTAAACTTTGGCACAAATTAAGGCCCCTAAATCACAAGACCATAATTCTTAAAAGAAATTGTAAAGATGGTGAAGAGCGACTAGACAAGAAGACAAAGTAAGCCAGGGACATCCTAACGACTGACAAGATGCACACACTGAACAACTGTCACAGCCAAATGTACTAGATTAATTAACTCTTCAGTACATCATCATATCTTCTAGCATGCATCGTGCAATAGTCCTTCCACTTCAAATCACACTCAAATTCCACGTAATTTAATTTGTGTCATTTTGCCTCCGAGTTGCAATGAAGTGTAATAGTATAACCTTATTACACAGTTCAAACATTCACTTAATTCCATCTCTTATCTTCTCTTTTTTAATCAGAAAGTTTTCAAACTACAGATAAGAACATTCTATTTCGAGGTAATATCTAATGGGGAGAAATGATTAATTACAGCAATATAAAATTAAATGAGTCCTCCGCGATCAATAAAACACCAAATTGTATCATTTTGATTTCAAAATTTTGATTTTCAAATAAAGTTTTAATAATCTCTTGGTTTCTGCAGTGAAATTTTTCCATTTTACCAGTAAATCATGATGAGATACTATCAATGCCATATCACAAAAGTTATATATGACAATAAAAATACTCAATATTTCCTCCGCGATGAGAGATTTCATCTGTACACCAATGATAAATAATGATGAGTATTTATTAATGTACATGATTGCTTTACACTGTGAGAAATTCAGACACAAATATTGATGTCATAGAAAAGTCCAGACAAACAAGAGGCCCATGAGGCCTTAACGTCCATCTGGTTGAAATCTGTCCAGTAGTTTCAGAGAAGTTGTTTAAAGGCATACTGTCAAATTTACCCCTTTTGGTCCCACCCACCTGTCCCCTTGGGGGTCAGAGACTTCATTTGTACAATCTTGAATCCCTACCCCTAAGGATGCTTTCTACCAAATTTAGTTGAAATCTTTTGCCCAAAAGTTTCAGAGAAGATGTAGTTTAAAAGCATATTGTCAAATTTACCCCTTTTGACCCCGCCCATCTGTCCCTGTGGGGTCAGGGACTTTATTTGTACAATCTTTAATCCCCACCCCTATGGATGCTTCCTACCAAATTTAGTTAAAATCTGCCCAAAAGTTTCAGAGGAGATGTTGTTTAAAGGCATACTGTCAAATTTACCCCTTCTGACCCCGCCCACCTGTCCCCTTGGGGATCAGGGACTTCATTTGTACAATCTTGAAGGCTCTACCCCTAGTGATGCTTCCTGCTAAATTTGGTTGAAATCTGCCCAATAGTCTATGAGGAGTTATTTTTTAAAGACAAACTATCAAATTTACCACTTTAGACCCCGCCCACCTGTCCCCTGGGGGGTCAGGGACTTCATTTGTACAATTTTGAATCCCCTTCCCCTAAGGATGCTTCCTGCCAAATTTGGTTGAAATCTGCCCAA
>JAUMGZ010007526.1:0-10305 GCA_032359645.1 Pododesmus macrochisma | reverse complement strand
GACGGACAGGATTTGTGTGAGAAAAGTCCACTTTGGACCTTTGGTCCAGATGGACTAAAAACCCATGTATGATTTTTTTATACAAAAATCGTATGATTAACATGTGAACATTTCCAATGATAGTGGAACTTATCGAGCACTGTATGAAATTAATGTGTAAATAATGTATGATTTTCACATGATTAGTGCAACGTATGATAATACAACCAGAGATGGTGTCAATGTCACCAAATGCTCGCCTGTTTATGCATTTGCCGATTTTAAAAGACATCTAATTAATCTTTCCTTACCACTTAAAAATATATTATTATTAAGACTTGCCTTATTTTTCATAAACCATTACAGTAAAGTCTGCCCAAATAATATTTAATCAATATACACGTATTACCAGATATAGAAATTTTCTTATTTTTTTTGTATTGTTTTGATCACTCATTTTTAGTGTACAGTCAAACATGCCTTAAAGGCCGACTCATTTTAACAACTTTCTGTCTTTAAAGGCCACCTCTTTTTAACAACCACCTGTCTTTAAAGGCCAGAATTCTAGATTCCTTCTCTTCATATTTCAACTTTGTTGAACTTGTATTTAAAGGTCACCTGTCTATTCCAGCCAATTTTCTTGGTTCCCTTGAGTGGCCTTTAAAGACAGATTTGACTGTATTTAATATTTCTTCATTTTTCTTCGTGACTGTACAAAAAGGATATCTGAGAGTACTGAGTGTCTCCTCGATGTGATGATGGGATGGGCTGATTGTGGCGATCATTGCAGTCTTAGAATTTCCACCCAAACTCTCCTTTAATAACCTACAATGCGCAAACGTTTCATGTAAATAGGTTGGTTACAATGACTAAATAAACATACCGGTAATTAGAAATTGTAAATTTATTCAATTTATTTTCAAACATATTCACTTTAAACATATTATAGACATGTGTTTGTAAAATATGGTTACCCTCCTGGCTGTGTTTCGACGGTTACATAAAACAAGTTTTGTAGTAATGCACAAACAAGTTATAATAATAGCTGTTATTTTCTCCTCAAAGTGAGAAATCAAATACAAATTTTGTGAAAATTACAATTACATATAAATAAAAGTAATTTTACTAATTAATTTATAGCATAACATTTTTTTCATTATTAAATTATAGTTATAATTTTCTAAATATAGGGCAAACAGACATCAACCTGACAATAAATATAGGGCAAACAGACATCAGAAGTTAAACCGGATAGTTTTACTTTTAATTTCTAACCAAGTAACACTTAACAAAATGAAGACTGGCTGTAAAACAGTTTATCTGACTTACCATCAGCAAGACACTTAACAAAATGAAGACTGACTGATAAACAGTTTATCTGACTTACCATCAGCAAGACACTTAACAAAATGAAGACTGGCTGTAAAACAGTATATCTGACTTATCATCAGCAAGACACTTAACAAAATGAAGACTGGCTGATAAACAGTTTATCTGACTTACCATCAGCAAGACATTTAACAGAATGAAGACTGGCTGTAAAAGAGTTTATCTGACTTATCATCAGCAAGACACTTAACAAAATGAAGACTGGCTGTAAAACAGTTTATCTGACTTACCATCAGCAAGACAGTTAACAAAATGAAGACTGGCTGTAAAACAGTTTATCTGACTTATCATCAGCAAGACAGTTAACAGAATGAAGACTGGCTGTAAAACAGTTTATCTGACTTACCATCAGCAAGACAATTAACAAAATGAAGACTGGCTGTAAAACAGTTTATCAGACTTACCATCAGCAAGACAGTTAATAGAATGAAGACTGGCTGTATAACAGTTTATCTGACTTACCATCAGCAAGACAGTTAACAGAATGAAGACTGGCTGTAAAACAGTTTATCTGACTTACCATCAGCAAAACAGTTAACAGAATGAAGACTGGCTGTAAAACAGTTTATCTGACTTACCATCAGCAAGACAGTTAACAAAATGAAGACTAGCTGTAAAACAGTTTATCTGACTTACCATCAGCAAGACAGTTAACAGAATGAAGACTGGCTGTAAAAGAGTTTATCTGACTTACCAAGTAAGCACCGAGTCTCTATATGGAATGTACGGCTTCTTCTTCCTGATCATACCTGGAGCTTGTTCTGACAAGGAACTGATAACTTTACCGAGTGTCAGCAGGGACTTATTTATGTTGGCTCCTTCCTGGAAAATATATTTGAACTAATGAGGTACCAAAATGGCAATTAAAATGGATGTACTTATCGGACTACTAGCCAATTTTTTTTCAAAACAAATCATTTCAGAAAAGAATTTATCAATCTACCTATTTTATTTTTGATTCAGATATTATTCAAATGCATCGAGAAAAATCATTTGCCCTGAATTATCTAGGTTAATAGATCATGTAGATTATTAACAATCCTTTTACACATTACATATATGTAATATGTAACACTACTCAGTTAGCTATACATAAAATCAGTTATTTCTTCAACCTCATTCAAGTTGTCTAAATTTTTCAATTCACATTTAGAATTTTATAAGTGATTTTTACTGGCACCTTGCTTGGAAACACCATGAATATAATTTTTTATTCTCAAAAAGCAACAATATTTTCATTACCATTAATTAATTTCAATCTTACTTCCCCAAATGTACCTTAAAGCCCAAGAACTTCAGCCAGGCTGAATGTCACATTAGCATTGTTTATAGGTAGATAACAACCAGCACAGTCGCTTGCTGTGGTCCAGTTATCTTCACACAAATTATAGTACAAGCTGGGCAATATAAGATGTCTCCTTGATACAGCATATAAGTCACCCTTTAAACAAGTTTCACACAAACCATTTACATTATTATTTTTCTCATAATAAAACAGTTTTAATAATTTCAATGGTTTACGCATATAAATAACAGGGACTTGTGCAAGTATACCTAAACATATTCCTGTGACCTGAAATGACAGAGGCTGGGTGTCTAGTGTTATCACCAGTAGCAATTAAAAGGGGCAACACGCGTGTCCTTGTGATAGATTTAGCCTACACCGGACTATATATCTCTGATAGCATTTGCTTCCTGACAAGTTGTACTTTGGGCTTTAATATAAGCAGGAAAGGACGTATAAGCCTAGGAATATTTTCATTTTGACTTACTCGTAACCTTTGACCAGAAGTGAGTGCCTGGGACTGCCTTTCACTTCCCGCCAGATCAACCAGATTTATTTTACTCGTGATGGAGTGTTCGTGTTCTTGTCCCTCTATCTCATCGGTCTGTAAACAAACAAACACACAAAGATTATTATACAGAAAACATTGAATTCATCATTTCAAGCTATCTATTAAAGACGGTTTTATTTGATGAACATAGATTTGAACCACTGGAAACTTTGTGACTAATCTTTTAAGATATTAAGTGTTATTAGTGCCATAGTGTTGAACTTTGACCCAAAAACGTGTAACCCATTTTTGACCAAGGGTCATGCCTTGAACAAACTTGGTTCACCATGCCTTAAAGTTACTACGTACCGAAACATTAAGCTCTAGGCCTTCTAGTTTATAAGAAGACCTTGTGGTGCCCCCTGGGGGCCCAGCCCCTTCGTTTGAACAAATCTGAATCCCCTTCCCATAGGGATACTTCCTACCAAGTTTGGATAAAATTGCTCCAGTGGTTTAGGAGAAGAAGTCCAAAATGTGAAAAATTAACTACGATGGATGACGGACGACAACGGACAGAATTTGTATGGGAAAAGTCCACTCGGACCTTTGGTCCAGATGGACTAAAAAACCTAAATCCCTACCCAATTCCTGGCTTTGGCATCATTACCCGGGTCACTTGGACTTAGAATTAGACTGGTTATCACTTACCCTCGTCTGTGTAAGAACCAGTGTGAACACTGAGTGTGATCGGCTACTTTTATCATTCATACCAGTAGCAGCTGTGGCACGATTCTTGTTACCAAGGTTGATCCATCCCTAAAACAATATCATTGGAAATGGTAAATTATTTATCACTTCTATCATAAAATAACAATATTAAGACAAACAATTTAGGAACACATAACAAGTGTCATTTATATTTCTCAAACCAACTTTACATCTGACAAAATCATATACAAGTAGCAGAATCCACTCAAATAGTACATAAACAACATCCTAGGGTTGAACTTTACAAGTCTACATCATCACATGTTACGTACCTCGACATCCTCAAATGAGTTTGTAACATATGTAGACAGTCCCTCCACGTACGGCCCAAGAACTGGGTGCTCCCTCACTTTTAACTGTTGAAATACATAACAGATTTATCAACATTTGATTAAGAACCAAAACTTATATACCATGTGAATACATGTAGTGACAGCAACCAACTAAAATTGTAAAACAGGTATTGCATTATTAACTAAGATCATTTTCCTGTGTTTTGCTGGCTATTTTGAGAAAGGCCTAGTGAGGTAAAATTAAGAAATTAATCACCATTTTAGTTCAGGTGGACTAAAAACAAAATTGCCAATAATTGTTTAATTTTTGAGGACCAAATTGATAAAAAAAAAGTCAAAATCTAATTGGAATTAGGTCTGAATTTCATATCCTGGGGACCTCTGAAAAAACCCTGACTTTCAAATATTTTTTCACACTTGTCAAATTTGGTTACACCAAAAGCACATGAATTTGTCATGTGCCTTACGGCACATCAAGTACAGCTGCACTTACAGTGGGTTTCTTTCCACCTTTCTCTTTGGCCGATGCCAATAGGTCATGAATCTTTTCATTGTAGATCTCAAAGAAGCTGATTTCCACATTTATCTTTACCTATAATGTAAAAATAACATTTAATGATTTCATTCATACAAAAATCCTTCGTCTAGACCTAACAACTAATCATTATAGTGCTGTATAATCAGTTAAAAATCCTAATCCATCATTGGTTGGAATCGGAAGCACATAGTCAATTAAAATAATCTGTTACTTTTAGAGCCTTTAAAATGTATAATATTACAAAATAGATTCTGTTTGTGTCTGATATCAACATATACAGTCAAACCTGTCTTTAAAGACCACTCAAGGAAACCAAGAAATGTTGCCTTAATAGATAGGTGGCCTTTAAATACAGGTTCAATTTAGTTGAAATATGAAGATTTCTGGCCTTGAAAAAGGTGATTGTTAAAAAGAGGTGGCCTTTAAGGCATTTTTGACTGTATATGTAATAAATAACTATTATTTCCAAAGTACTTCCACACTTCTGATTTTGTTTTACCATCCAGGTGAGGTTAACAATAGCAGGTTTGGGTTGCTGCCATTTGTGCTGTCTGCAATCTTCACTTGACATATATGCTTTATGTTTTAGAGGGCAAATCTCCCCTAGGGTGCATTCGTGTACTATTGCACTATATGCGTTTAACCCAGAATTCTACTGACGATTGATTATGTTATTTAATTATCGATGATCGGAGTCGGGAGGTTTTTTCACAGCATTAAATTATCTTCACCAATCACCAGTACAGCACTATTAATCAATGTTATTAATCCAAACTTGATTATACTTGACAGTGATCAGAGGATTTAAAACAAAAATTGAAAGTTTTACTTTTACAAAAACACTAAAATACACTGTTATTGTTAATTTATTTAAAGCACACTAGCACTTCATGTTGAATTTGCCTTTGTCCAGTTGGCATTCATAGCACTTCATGTTGAATTTGCCTTTGTCCAGTTGGCAGTCATATTTCATTCATATTTCCTATTAATGCCAACTGAAAGCAGTTCAAGACTTATATTTACCATTTTCTATCTCAATGTAATTTTCACATATGAATAAAGTAATGAAAACAACGGTTGTCTCCCCTTGCATTATGACCAAATACTCAGCAGTGTGCATCCGCAAACGTTTAAAACCTAGGAAAGGTCTCCGAAATGTGCGGATATTTTAAATTTTTTGATGTAGCTTGAATTATAAACAGTAATGTAATACTTTTTATGCTATTATTTCCACACACTATTTTTCTGTTGAGAAACTAAACAGTAAAATATATGAGAAACTAAATGATAAGCAATGAGAAACTAAACATTAAGCAATGAGTGATGGCATTCATAGGCAATATGAATGCTAACTGATTTTGGTTGGGATACATTTGTATATAGTGACATTACGTAATACCATGTGATTGTAAATACATTCTAATGTTAATAATATGAACAAAGATTTGTGAACAAAGGCAGAAAATACACTCCAACTTTTAAACCACTGTAGTATGTATGGTATAAAATCAGCAATTTAAAATATTTGATTCAGTACATGTCCCAAATAGTTTACAGCTGCAATGTGTATCTTCAGTAAAGTACAATCTAGGCTGTATAGTTGTAGTCTGCTGTCAGTGACTGTTTATAACCTAATTTAGTAAATCTATCTTATCAATAGTTGATGAGTTCCTGTATCAAGTTTCCCCATTATTGAGGGTTTATCTATATATTCTGGGCTTTAATAAAATCGATTTATCAGTTTATTGACTATGTAGGTGTAATTGTCATTGACATGATATGTGGTACGGGGTATATATTCTATACACTTCTTATATCATATTACAAAGCCTTTTATCACCACAATGAAAAACAAAATGTGCCATACATCTAAGAATGAAGCACTAGCTAGCTACATCAATTGTAGTTGTCTGAATTATTTTCTTAAATACAAGACTTAGTTACATTTATTTAGCATGTTTTGTGTTACAATATATATATACACACTGTACCGGTACATGTTAACTTTTCATTCATGAAGATCCATATTGAATTAATAAATGTGGATAGGATGCCAAGCCTCCAATAATTCTATTCTGAAAGTTTTGTTAAAACCACAGTAACTTAGTCTTAGGATAGAATGTGTCAATACTCAATATGTATGCATATATGTATATATATAAATATTTATTATATACATTGTCATTGTTATCTATGTGTACTGTCTTGTCTTATATTAGTATATTACAGTTTTGTAATTTTGTATACCTATATTTATACATATATATGCATAACAATTATGAAGTATTTCTCCTAAGCTCCTTTGTATCCATTGTGTACACAGTCTACATCTTTAGTATATAGTAAGCCTACAGTTATATGTGAGACCAAAGTCTCTCCATAAGATTCTTATACTGCTTCCTGTGATCAAGGCATATACATGTAAATCTGTTTTCTCTACCAGAATGCATGATAATACATATCTTCTGAAGAAAGTAAATATATCTTACCGGTATAATAATTGATATACCGTGTATACATGTTTATGTCAAACTGTATTTCTATAGCCACCAAAAGGTTTAAAATTTAACTTTTCTTAGCTTTTAACTTGAAATAAATATATTAAATATGCCATAGTGAGATTTAAGTACAGTATTAAAGTGATATATATAATCATTAACATGCCATATATGGTGAATTGTACCTAATTTACGTGATATAATCATAAACATGCCATATTTTGTGATATATTATGAACATTATATGCAATAAAGTTGAGAAATAATAAACATATGACCAAAGCATCTTTCCAATAATTACTGATAACACTACATACCCCTTTTTTCTTTATCTATAGTAAAAATGAATCAAATATCTTATTTATTGATCAAACCGTTTAAAAATAATTGTTTTGCTGTACCTTTCAAATTCATTTATTAACTCAAATGTTCAAAGCTTTCTTCACATGTTTTATAAAGGAAACAAACAGTTACTTTCTTGGCCTGATACATGTATCTGTATTATGTTACCCTCAACAGGTGTGTTGTGAGAATAATATTTGTGTTTTTCTAATCAATAAACCAGTTATTCCTTGTGTCCACCTATTTAAGATAAGCATCATTTGAATGGGATGACCATAAAACAGCTGTAGGCAGTGACCAACACAGGCTACTTTATGTCCAGTGTGATATATAATACCTATTGTCCACTCATGCCCAGTTTATAATACATGGTAATATTTTTAAATCTCAGTACTAACAATAGATACTTGACACATATATAATGTATATACACTGCACTTAACATAGACCCACCTGGAGGTATAAACATGAATGGAATAAGATGTTCATGTGACAATGCATGGTGTCACTGTTAAAATTATGTTAAATTTATGATCATACATAAATGTTAGTCAAGTAGTCATGCTTTTATCATAAAAACAGCAAAACAGCAAAAATCAAATTCATACTACTGCATAATATATTTAGAGATTTGATTTCATACTAATAAAGTTATAAACTTTTGTTGCGTTTTGATGACATGAATATAAAATCTTATTCACATTCAGGCATCATGAACATATAGAATACTGTTGGTTTGTTCTCAATAGACCTACCCAGGAAAATTACAGCATAAAACTACCTGAATCTACAGTACATGTACATGTGGTTAGTCTAAGAGAAAAATATGTGTTTCCTGTAACCCTACATACCTTATTTACGCCAAGAAAACAATTTAAAATAGGCGTCTTTTCGCTTTTAACTTTCAGCTCTCAAAATTTGGATAGATAGGCACATTTTTATATTTTGAAGAATATTTTTAAAAAGGTTTTTTGAGCAGGAGTTCTGATTTGAAATGACATGGTGTGCGTCACGAAAAGCCAATAAAAATGTTAGGATATAGGCACAAAAATCAAAGGTCACACTGTACGCATTACTGTAAGTAACAGAAACACAACATTTATTGTACCTACACTTAGTTTTGGGTCTTTTTTGTTTTAAGCACGGTTAAAACCAGCACCCGTCTTTATATACCAGTACATGTATGTAGAAACTTCATGTACATGCATAATATAAAAAGATTTGCCAAACTACGTATACATACAAACAATATTAATTATTTTGCAGAATTTAGCAGAGATCTAGATCACTGGTATTTTTTTCTTTTGATCTTAGTTCATGTAGTTATACAATTTACACACAGTATTCAGGTTCCCAACAATGGCATATATAAACAAAAGGTCAATAACAAATGTCAGTTGTAAATTTCAATAATACATTTCACGTCAATAATACATTTCACATAAGTATGTACAGCCTGTATTGTGTATACAGGTAATAGGACTATCTATAACACTCTGTGTGTATTGGCGTTCTATTTTAATTGGCCAGAGTTCCATTGTACAGTGGAATAGGTAATGATTGTAATCCCACAATAAAAGACGGAGCAAGTAGAGAAATGTTATGAAAAACAAACACCTTTAAAGCTTTTCAGTACGGACTAAGGAAAACATTTATCATACAAACTAATAATTCAAATATTGATAAGACTTTCTCTTTCGACATTATCTTTGGACAATTCATTGAACACATTCTATAAATCATGCACTGCAAACAGTGCTATAGCTATCAATTCCCTGTTGTAAATAGTATGAATGTATGTAAAGAATAGATTTATCATTAATATCCCATTAGTGAGCAGTATTTTAAATTCTATGCACATATTTACCCTCCTTTAAAAGCCAAATGGTCAGTGACTTTTTGAATTCACTAGAAAAATTCCTTTATGGTCTGAATTTTTGTTTATCATGGTTTATAGCTAACCTGAATTTTAAGGTACATTTAAATATTTGAAATTAAGGCAGCAATAACATTAATATATACAGCAGTATAAACATTTACATGTATAGAAATACATACTAGTATATATATATATATATATATATATATATATATATATATATGTATATAACCCTCAGCTTGAAATTGTGTAACTCAAAAAAAGTCAATTGCAATTAGTTAAGACCAGAAACAAATATTCCACATACAGTACCCCTTGCAAAAGAGTCAGTTCAACTTACTGAATCTATTAGCCAGAAAAAATGTAAAACAATGTCAAGTTACAGTCAGTAAAGATCGTCCAATCAGAGACGATCCTCTTCAGTCTTTTGTCAACTTCTGTCGAAGATACTTCACGTCACTTGTTGAAAGATTAAAAATACGAACCCGCCTCCACCCCTTGCTCCTACCATAGTTTTTTGAATTTTTTATATGACTTTAATAACTATATAAACATATTCAACACTTCATTGTATACCATATATAACTTTCGTTCATGTACAGTATATACATTCATTGAGTTTTTTGATTTTACATCTTGGGTTAATTTGTACATTTTCTAGATTGTATATATGGGCTTTGCCTACTTGTATGTATATGGTGCGACGACTCAGCCCACGCACCCCTCCTCGGCCAACTCTTTTCGGCAGACTCGGATATTGACCTTCCAATTTTACCGCTCTTGGGCTTGAGGTTTTTCTCAAAGAGTTGTTTTCCTCAGGGCACGAGGAGGCCACAAGGGGAGG
>JAUMGZ010007515.1:0-10305 GCA_032359645.1 Pododesmus macrochisma | reverse complement strand
AAGTTGAAAGTATGAAAAGTTAACATATTTGCTATAGTGTTGAACTTTGACCCCAAAACGCGTAACCTATTTTTGACTCCAGAGTCACGCCTTGAACAAACTTGGTTCTCCGTGCCCTAAAGTTACTACATACCCAAACATTAAGCTCTAGGTCTTCTAGTTTATTAGAAGAAGATCTTTGAAGTTTTGTCAGTTTTCCCCTTTGTTGCCCCCTTGTGGTGCCCCTGGTGGCCCAGCCCCTTTATTTTAACAAATCTGAATCCCCTTCCCCTAAGGATACTTCCTACCAAGTTTTGATTAAAATGTTCCAGTGGTGTAGGATAAGAAGTCGAAAATGTTAAAAGTTAACGACGACGGACGACAGTCGACGACGGACGACGGACGGACGACGGACGGGATTTGAATGGGAAAAGTCAACCTTGGACCTTCGGTCCCGATGGACTAAAAACGGTTTCTAACAGACCACAATACTTTGAGTCGATTTATTTCTTATTTAATATTACACATTTTCTCTATTTTCAATCCTCAAGATTACTCTACAATATAATCATCCATTGTCATCTCTCGATCAGATTACAGTGAAAACATGCAAGACATATCGCGGGGAATTTATACACTTTTAGACACACACCACAAGGTCCAGGCTTAGAGCTAATATTTCATATGTGTAATCATGCAGTGATACTTGCGAGGCCAGAAAATGAATTCAAAACTTGACGAAAAAAGTAACACAAAAGTTACAAACTCCATCACGCACAAAGTTACTAAAAGTTGTAACTTTCCATACAAGCTTCAAAGACTTGTGAAGAAGAACTGGAAAATATATCACTGCAGCAAAAAAATCTTCGTAATATTCACATGTTAAAAAAAAAATTCCGAAACATGTTATAAAAAAGCTACAGTACTCATAATGTAAATCAAAGTCTCACCAAGTTAAAGTGGAATAAAATAACAATAATATTTTACTTACAAGAAAAAACTATTTTGTACAATTATCGTTCTACTTGTGCAAAATAACGCGTTACTTTTTTAACGTATTACTTTTTTATAAGTAACACGCTAACTGGTAAAAGTAGCGCGTTACTGTTCATAAAAGTAAAGTACCGCGCTACCTTTGCGCTACTAGCAATATGTATAGCGTAGCGCGTTAATTTGCACAACTAGCACGCTATGTGACAAATAGTGCGCTACTTCTTTAATGTGTTACTTTTTCACACGCAGCACGCTGCATGTTAAAACTAGTGCGTTTCATTTCGAAAGTGCAAAGTCACGTGCTTCTTGCGCAAAGTAGCGCGCTACTAGTGCAACATAAAGCGCTACCTGTACAAAGTATAGCGCTACTTGTGTTCTCTTAATGCGCTACTTAAAACCGTTATTGGCACAGACCGCAACCCATAAATTATGGCGACAGCCGAAATTGAAAAATTGTAAAGATATTTAGCAAATTGTGTTTAGGTTAGGACTTTGTCAATACATAAACATCAAATAAATACTGGAAACTGTACTTCCATTTTTTCCTTTTAACGTAACCGTGCTCAAAGACGACTACTTTTTGAGCGGGGCCATTACAAATCAAATTAAAACCATTATATGGATATCGCAGGGTAGATTTGAGGAACACCAATTGTCAAGGTCGTTACCGTGACCCAACATATTTGAATATTTAGGTATATTTATGAGAAAATCGGAATAAATCCCAATTCGCCATCTATACCTTCGTTTGGATCGAGCGTCAAAATGGTTACCAATGATTGTCAAGTAATCGTGCGGAACACACCCGAAACGCCGTAAAAACTTTATGGATTTAAAAGTACCTGCAATACTGTAGGTGTATGTACTTTCATGTTTTGCTGTAATAATAAAACACATTTCTTATCCATTCAAATTTGCACTCGAAGCTCAAAATCTTCCCCATATGTTGACTTAGACATAGTTATTGTTGATGTAACAGCTCATACTCAAATCTTCGATAAAGGAGATGATTTTGGATTTTAAATTGTAAATTACACATGGTTGTATGGAGATATTCAATGACTGCCATCAAACAACATTTATATTTCTCAATTACTTTGTTATGCTCGAGCATGTTCAAATGTCAATGACTTTCATTCTCGTAATATCGACCTTACCACCAAGCTAGTTTCACAGGGGGTATCGATAACATAAACTTCGGCTAGATTTCTGCAAGCTGTATAGAAAATATCCGGAAACTCTTTTGAAATATGGTCAAACCATTGTTACCCAGTATGTTATTAGAGGCATTTAATAATCATCATTTTATGGAAATCTAGTTTACAAACAGAGGGATATATAAACAATCCTGACATCTTCAACTGCTACAAAAATTGTAAGAAAATTCCTTATATGTGCTACATGCCGAGTATTTGGTCCATTTGCCGCCTTTTACTACCAAAGCACACCTTCTAACAATCCTACTAGGACTCAATGAAAGTCTTCAGTTGAAAGCTCAATAAACAGGAGGCTGGGTCTTGATATCCGTCCTTCTGGTTGCTAGTTGGACTTTGCGTTGTTAATTATGTGTTAGCTCACAAAGACGTAATAGCAAATACTTAAGCCTAGTTTCCTGCTGGGTGGCCGTTTAAGTCGGTCCGAATGGATAACATTTCTTGAGGATTGTTGTGACGTCAATATATTTCTTTTTTTTCCAGTGCTGAAATGTTTAATACGACTGTCGTTGGTTCATAAATGTCTCTCGTTCTGTTGATTACACTTATGCTATATTTGGTTACTTTAATATTATTTCTTTATTCGTGGCGCTGCTAAGTTTTTTTGTCTAAAGTATTAGTCTTTCCTAGTTTTAGACACTTCCTACTTTTTTTTTTATTAAATATGTCAGTTTTTATATTATATATGATTGTATTACTAGTATGCCATCTCTGCGAGCGAAGATTTGGTCGTCTGGGTCAGACCCGTCTGTAACATGCTGTCCATGTATATACTTGTGCTAGTTTTTTTGTTTCGACTGCTCGTAAAACTACGCCATTATAATGTGTCTGTGACATGTTTTTACGTTGCGTGTTATAAGATTGATTGCCGGTAGTCTTAGTTTACTTTAGAAAATAATTGCCACATACCAAATATTGACAAGGGCGAAACACTTCAGTGACACACATGCGTAGCCGGAGACGCTCAATATTTCGCGGTCTAAAGTTACTACAAACCTAAGCTTTAGGCAATTTTCCCTAGTGCTTGACGACTTATCGTTGTTTGGGAGTTTGAGTGTCTCGATGACCTTCAGAGCTTTGCTGGTGGAACTTGTGTTCCTGGTAGGGTCACCCAAGTCAGACATATAAAAAGGTATAGGCAATACAAAGATCAGTACGTCCTTCGGAGAAGACGTTAAGATAACGTTCCCGTGTACAGGGATTTTTAAACCCAGGCACGATAACGGTACCAATGCAAAGTTCGATAGATAGAAGAGTAGGCGGGAACGCCGTTGCATGGGACCACTCTTTTTTCTGGACAATCCCTTTGGTTTACTTTCCCGTTCCTGTTGCCGTTTCTCTTCCTTTTCTATTGTTGGTGTTTTCTCCTTTTGGTCTTTTGTCACGATATCGTTAAATATACTCTGGAAGTGACGTGATCAAGCCCTAATTAAAGAAACAAGCATTAAGCACTAGGCTTTATAGTTTATAAGATAAAGGTTTTTTTTTTAATTGTGTAAAGGTTTCCGCATTCGGGCTCCAAATGGCGGCCCCTTGAGTCCGAACCGAATCATTTGAACGAATCTGAAAACCCTTCCCCAGGATGGCTTGCTGCAAGTAGAATCTGGTGAAGAACTACTACAATTACACAGACATAAATTAATTGTACAATACGGGATAAAAAAAATTATTATAAAGTCGCCAGACTCTACAGTTAGCTCCAGTGAACAAGATAACAGTTAGGGGCCACGGTAAAACTAAAGTTACTACATACCAAAGCATTCAACTCTAGACCTTCTAGTTCATAAGAAAGTTTATTTTATAAAATTTGTCAAAACTTCCCAATTTTTCCCGAGTGGTGCCTCCCGGGGGCAACACCCCTTCATTTGAATCCCCTTCCCCTAAGAATACTGCATATCAAGTTTGGATGAAATTTATCACGCGATTTAGAGAAGTCGAAAATGGGGAAAGTGTACGAAGGACGGACGGGATTTGTATGAGAAAAGTCTAACTTGGACCTTCGGTCAAGATGGCCAAACAAATTGTTAAATAATCAAACCTAACTTTGTAATAAGGTATAACATTTTATTAAGAAAGAGAACTCATATTATGATATAAAATATAAGCGAATAGTATAACATAAGACAAAATTAATAACAGAGTAGCAACTTATTTATTTAATTGGCACCTTATACAGTATATTGCAAAATACAAATCCACCTACAGACAATGTTAAATGAAAGGAAGATCAACATTTAACTGGTGACTGACGATTAAGGAAAACCTAACCGAATATCAAAAGACATTGCGACGACATCCACACTGGCGAAACTTCAAAGTATTCTAGTTCAGCTACCACATAGGAAAAACTTGATACATTAAATTGAAATTTTTTTGGATTATACAATATGTTATTACATTATTTACTACACAGATTGAAACTGCTTATTGAAGAGATGTTTATGTATTTGTTAGATGAGGTATGTCCAGTATTACAAAAACTAATCATAATTCTATTTCAAACTCAACTCAATAGTTGTAAGTGAACTCCATATTATATAAATTTGTAATAGCGCATTTACAGAATATCATGAAGGCATAAATCATGTGCAATTTTGCACCGTGTAAATTATTTCATTTTTGCTTTTTTCACAAAATTACCATGTGAACTAATTCTTAATTTTGTTTCATCGTCATTTCTTCTAACTCGGACGTCATTTCATATACCACCCAAAATAGTCCTAGCTTGAGTACTCCGTTTCGTAGACAACGAGAAGATTTCTGGATTCGATAGGGACTGCAGTTCCGTATTGATGCAACGACAAAATTGACAGCATAGGAAATCTTTCGTGTCCGGGATGTAGCTCCGTAAATATTCCGCGTAGAGTTAGGGGACATAGTCGTCGTAATTATACTCCACCCGTTTTTAACGATATTTCATTTAACAAACTTAAACAGTACATGAACGTACAATTAGGTAACACATTCGCACTACACTGTTTGCTATTCCATATTTAAGACTTGAACTTCTTTCAGATAACTGCTCTATTATTACTGACACAAATAGTATAAATTACCGTCTCATTGCAATAATCTTTGACATTGCAAACCCCAGATTGAACGAAATATGTGACGTCACCAAAACCAACAGACACTAAACGTCATTTTTGAAAGTCTAGTTTGAAAATAAAGGCATCGATGTTATAAACATTAGTAATATTCTTCATAATTAACAAAGTTCCAATATACTTTGAAGACAAGACGACACCATATATTTTCGATTCTTACACCATTCCCGTTGCATCCAAGATATTTAACTACAAAAGGACGTTGCAAAACCTTAATATCGATGACCTTAAGTCGAAACCTCCATCGTGTTCCTGCTCCAATTCTCCGTTCTTGTATGCTCCACTGAACCATGTTGTCGAGGCGACCTAAATATAATACACAACGATTCACGACGGGAATTGCTATCCAAGGGTCCTTAATTCAGACTTCCAAAGTCTTGCTCTTTGAAGCAAAATTTAAACTAATTATGGACTTTGTGGAGGAATATGCAGCAATGAGGTGAGCTAATCGAGAAACTGTTGAGGAGGACACACTTTCAGAACGGGTTAAGGCTTTCAAGTCTTTGCTCAAACGTCGAATATATATGCTGCATGGGACAATGAACTCAAACGTAAAAGCAGTCATGAACGATTCAAAGGTCATTGAAAACTTGACCGAGATCCATGATAAATATGTTGCTTTTTAATAATATCGTCTTTATTTGTAAGACATATTCTTTTGAATGTTTGTCTAAAGAACTTGGCTTGGATGGGGCACATGGTAATGCCACTTACATACACACAACATTGAGCAAATATGAGATATTGGCTAATCATAAGTCTGTTGTTTCTTCCTTTGGTATAATGTTAAAGGAGGTCAACTCTGATCTTCCTGCTCTTTACTGGATTCCAAAACTACACAAAAATCCATACAAACAAAGGTGTATTGCTGGGTCTTCAAAGTGCCATACCAAACCTCTTTCCAAGATTCTTACGCTAATACTCGCAAAAATTAAGATGGTCTGCAGTTATATTGCGATGTCGCATACTCACGTAGTGGAGTAAATCAGATGTGGATACTCAAACACTCAGAAGACCTCATTGAGAATCTAAAATCACAATCGCTATCATCAATATCATCCATCAAGATATTCTCCACACTTTGGAATTCCTTTTAGGACTAAATACGCTCCGGTACTAGCGGACCTATTTCTGTATTCATATGAGTTTATTTATCCAAAAGGGACTCAGCTCTAAGAGAAAGACTTTGGCAAAGTCTTTTAATTTCACTTTTCGCTACGAAGATGACGTTTTGTCACTGAAGAATAAACATATTGGTGATTATGTGAACATGATAAATCCTCCGGAACATAAGATAAAAGACGCCACTAACACCGACTTTTCTGCCTCATACTTGGACCTCCTACTAAAAATCGACACGAATAGTACCTTGTCTACTAAACTTTATGACAAACGTGACGACTTTAGTTTTCCCATTGTCAACTTCCTATTTTTAGACTGCAACATACCCTCTTCATCTGCTCATGGAGTTTATGTGTCACAGCTAATTCGTTTTTCAAGAGCGTGATCTCACTACCAAGACTTTTTTTCTAGAGGATTATTATTGACATCAAAGCTTTTGAGGCAGGGTTATACACTACCCAAACTTCGGTCTGCTTTCAGGAAGTTTTATGGCGTTTCTGATATAATTACAGACATTAATTAGCCCTACGTCATAGTTTTAATTTCCTTACGTCATAGTTTGAGTTTCTACCAGTCATTAATTTGGCTTCATACTTGCCTTTATTCTAAACGTGTGTGCTTGACTGATATCATCGCGGCGGGTGACACATGTGACGCAGGAAACGCTTACCCTATCGCGAGCACCTGGTTTCGCTTCTAGTTTTTTAAAAGAAGTTCGTGATGTTTCTATTTTAAGTTAATAAATGTATATTTGGTTTATTTTACTGTGTGCGTCCAACATTTTCTTATCGTTTGCCAATGTCCATGGACTTACGGCCTGAACATCGGTCTTGGTTTTTCGATTTAGTTTTTTTTTATGTAACTAAAACGATACCACAGTTAAGGGGAAAATGAGGCAAACATATATTTAACAATGAAACATTCAATATTATAAGCACATTGTAAACATTGAGAAACATAATAACAATTATTATGCTTTCTCAAATATCAGAAATTTATCAAATTAAAGAATAACAGATAATAAGTATGTTTTCATTGGAATACAACTAAACAGAACATAGAAAAAATTTAAATAATACAATATTGTGCCACTACATTTATTAGAGTATATGGTACATAATAAATACTAATCATTTGTTATATTTACTCATCGTTATGACAAGTTTAAATATTAAATTAAGATTTGAAATAACAAGAATATTTTACTGATACAGTACACACAAATACACACACAAACTCTTCTCCAAGACGGTATTACATTTTTTTTATAACATTCGTAGTGGTTCATATTCAAAGCATAACAACGCAATTTACCAATTAACGCTTTCCGTGAAACGTGGCATCAACTTATATTAAGCGTAATTCAAGTGTATTGTCCAACATATCCCACCAGGGCCAGGGGCTGCTAGCCCTGCACAATTAGTAGACTGTAGCGTCACACCAAAGCATGCGCGAAGTTTGATCGCAGAAAAAAACCATGACAATAATTTACCATGGAAAGTCTACACGTGTTGTACGATGTCACTTCACACATATTGTTTAAACTAAATAATTAGGAAAACTTAATAAAGTAGATAGCTTATCAACAATTCTATGTAATATACATGAAATACTTTATTAGATACCACGTAAGTTTTATAAGATATCTTATAAAAATGTCATTTATATAAGATATCTTCAAGTTTTAGATAATATATCATGATACTTATAATTTAACGTTAACATTTGTAATTATTTTTCTATGATAACGCTTAATTGTTTCATCCTTGTTTCATTATATAACTGTGCAAACTTTGACGTATAATTCATTAACATGGGTTCAATGTTTCAAATATTTATACTGTAAAACAAGCTCTGCTTGTAATGTTAAAAGAATAAAACATCGTAAAGTAAAATGAACATTTCAAATGATTCCTTTTTCCTATTGCAAACCACGCTGTTAACAAATCAACGGTTACCATACTTTGTTTACAAAAAACCTTTTGGACTTTATTCACATCACTCGCACTGACGGTGAAACATATATAATACATTGTAATGTAGAACGTATTAGCCATCTTGGAGTTTTTCTTGTTGTAGAATCATTCAGTTCTTGCAAGCTGAAAAATATATTTGTAATTGCAATTAAACAAAATGTCAACCTCTTTAACATTATAATGATCTTAGTAACTATCAACTGACTAACGCTGACTGAAAGATATAGTATGATAACATTGTTTCATCATTAAATTGGTCAACATATATTTTCGTCAACTAACTTTATCTTTAGGAGTTTGCGGTGGGTATTTTATTTTAGTTAATAATAGTATTTTTGTTGTTTTTGCTGTGCGTCCAACGTTTTACTTTTATTTCCCATGTCATTTGTTTCAGTCTTCTGAATATCGTCTTGTTTTTTCGTATTTATTATTTTACCTTATAATGATCCATACATATCTAAACGATTAAAACGTATTTACATAATTACCAAAGGCAAACAATTTAAACCAAATCATTTGGATAATTTTGAAATAACATAGAACGACGCATTAGCATACCTACCTTTATATGGAATTGTATTTCCAATATATGCGTAATGTATGCATATTAGTAAGGCTACATAATTTTTTTCTCTATAATGTTTGACATTGTGTCATTAACGAGCTCCTCTATTTTATTTGGTTGGTTTGACCAGGAAATATCAATACTTTTGATAGTTCCTGGTTTGAAGTCATTTTTACATATTATATTTATTGATGGTTCGTTTAATTTTTTATAAATTTGTATTGTGAGACTCTAAGCAAACATCCGAAATAATAGCCTAAATCAGAAAAGGGTTTGTGCAGCTTTAGAAGATACATGCGTAAGTTGTGTTTAAGGTTTTTGAGATAAATGATATCGCAAAATCTTGCAACAGTATTTGATTTTGTGCTGACCAAGCAACATAGTTAAATGTGAACTAAAAACATCGTGCTGACCTAGCAAAATATATTTGTTAAATATGAATGAAACATTATGCTGACTAAGTAACAGAGTTTGATATGAATGAAACATTGTGCTGACTTAGCAACAAAGGGTAAGAGGAATAAAGACATTGAGCTAACATAGCAACAGCGTTTAAGATTAATAAGAACATTGTGCTGATCTAGCAATAGGGTTTAAGGTAATTCGAGTGTGTAAACCGAACTTAGATACGAGTTTTAAAAATAAAGGCAGGGAGACAGTATCAAATTTATGTTCTGTAAATTCAAAAATCTTAGCTGATGATTAGTGTATGTTTTATGTTAACGTAACAGTGCGTTCTTTCTATATAAAATATTTCAAAGCAATACAGACAGTTGTCAAGTTTGATTATTATCATTGAGACATATGTATCTAATGCTCTATCATTCAGGAAACCAGCTACCTATTCCATTACTATACTATTACATACATGTACTCTGTGTATTTGGTTTTATTATGAAATGGCAATTTTGAATCTTTCATAAGAAATTAATTTTACATTCAATAAGATCAAACATATTGCATCTGTCTCCCCCTTTTTACTAGATAAAAACAAGAGAGAGCAGCATTATATACCTTTTATTAAATTTAAAGTTAGTAAAAGAAAAACAAACCCAGACGACACAGCCATAAGAAACCATTAATACCCGGTAGTTCTAAGTTAGTATCCTGTCATGTAATTAAGTGATCCCCTTTTCAGTTGGTTACCTGGTGTGTGGTCATGACTAGGCCTTTTACTAATATAGAAAGCGCTGACCATTACAACTGAAAGCAAGTGTATTTTTGCACAGGGAATTGTACATATGTAGGAGATCGTCTTCAGTGATATTCGAGAAATTTCCCACTGTGATGTAGGGAGAATTTTACACATAAAACATGTAAGAATAAACAGAATGTAACATCATTCGAAA
>JAUMGZ010007505.1:0-10306 GCA_032359645.1 Pododesmus macrochisma | reverse complement strand
GTATAAAAGTTAGTCTGTGACGTATAACAGTCACACTGTATAAAAGTTAGTCTGTGACGTATAACAATCACACTGTATAAAAGTTAGTCTGTGACGTATAACAGTCACACTGTATAAAAGTTAGTCTGTGACGTATAACAATCACACTGTATAAAAGTTAGTCTGTGACGTATAACAGTCACACTGTATAAAAGTTAGTCTGTGACGTATAACAATCACACTGTACATAGTTATGACATCACTGTTTTATTTCCTTTAGTATATGTTTTGAGGGTGAAATCTTTGATGATGAAATATAATGAGTATTAGCAAATTCTATATAGAATAAGATATGGAATGAACTATTTTGAACATAAAGTGTATGACCATAACAGTGCAGCACAATGGTATCCCTTTAATATTAAAGCAAACATAGCCTCTATTATCAGTATGCTGGCAAACTTTTTTAGCTAGTCCATGCAATCTTCATCTTGTCCAAAGTATTATTCTACATAAAATATGGAATTATGCTTACTCGTGTATTTCCATTATATCACCTGTCTAGGGCGAATTATCGATCATACCTTTATTCGTTGGGTTAAACTGATAAGCGCCGAGGTTCTGGCCGAGACAATGCAATTTATAGTGTGTTAAGCAGAAATCAGGCACTATCTGATTGTTTTATTGTAATTTAATTGTTATTCGCTGTACTGTGGGTGTTTTATCTAGCGCGCGTGTAGGCTCTTATCGGACAGCAAGTTACAATTACACGTTTGCTAAGATGATTTTCATATCTAAACAAGTGTAAACAGACGTATTTTAAATTATTGATAAGGTTAAAGTCTTATATTTATTAAATAGTGCTTTGGACCCTTGGAAATATCTTTATGTATTAACTTACCTCGACGGAAAGCTGACCTGGCAAATCGATCTAATAGGACCGGTTTTTTCCCTTTTTAGAATATGTGCCTTATAGTTTTAAAACGACTATTTGATGATTGATTTGCATTTTGGTGGTTAACCCCCTTTTCCAAAAAATCCGTTTTACTAAAAGTGAGGATCGAAGTGAGGTACACAAAATGACATTTTTGCAAGATATGTAAAGCGTTCAACTTCGCTACTGTTTGATATGTAAAGGTAGCTTAACTTTACCCTTTCGATAGTACAGGAAACAAGGTCAATTATATTTGAGAAACGTTACAACGGCATGGTGAGCCACCTTTTAAGATTACACGGATTGTGACGTCACTAGTAAGTGACATATATTGTAACATGATTACGTCATAATGGGCCATCTTAAGTGGTGCTGACGACTTAACTAAAGATATACATATTGTTTAAAAACGTGACGACACAAACACGCCTTTCACTCAAGGCTAAGAAACGATCTAAATTGCCCGTTTTTTTTGGGATACGGCTAAATTGCTTTTCACCTTTTGGCATGCCACAAAATTACCCATTCCTATCACTTATGTAGACTGGTAATTTTCCTTTGTAAATTCTCTCCACCAGGGCTGCGCTCCGTTATTTGTTTTTACCGGAGCGCGGCCCTGGAGGAGAGAAGTAACAAAGGGAGAGAAACAATCTATCACTTATATTTATTGATGATCTCTGATTTGAACCTAGAATATTTCAGTTCCTAAGCACACAAGATAGATTTGAACAAGTATAATTGACGATGGTGAAATAAAATGTTACGCCGTACCAAGTCCTACCTATACCCCCATGGGAAGTGTTGGATTGTTGCTGGAAACTAGGCGAATATAGCTACCATGCCACCCCACGGTGTATGTACACAGACTTGTCTTCAGAAATCATTGTCTCGCGTAACCCTTTGTCTGCCATTCCTCAGAATTGTCACAATGCCACGGGCACCTTGGGGTCACCGTAAAACACTTATCTCTTCATCGATAGACAATAATCTGAGTGTTGTATTATGTTCTATCTGACGAAAGCGCACAATTGGTATGTTTTGTGTCAAGCTATTGTTAGAAAATCTAATACACACCATGTGGTGTTGTCCTGCATATTGTAATGCACGTATTGTCGTGGTCTGGTCTCTTAAATACGAAACGGTCTTTTGTTGATATGTAAAAAATATGTAATTTTACAAAATATAGATGTGGTAAATATTTAATAATAACATGTTTTCTCTAAATGTAACAATAGCCCGGTCCCGGTGCCTATCTCCCCTAGCGACGATGGGCCAGGGATCCAGGCTAATGTATTTGATGCTGATATGGGGGGTGCGCTTCCTTGGAAGAAGTATGTCAATTTTGGAGTAACGGTACCTACATTAACATGTTAAACCGATAGGTTATGGTCCTATTAACCGGTTGAACCACATCATTAAAACTGTTTTAGTTTCGTGGTGTTTTTTTCCTGCATTTCTTTCTTGAATTGCCTTTTGGGGGGAGGGAAAGGAGAAGATTTGTCTCTACGAACTATAACATATCTAGAGTAGTTCTTGTCCTACAGCTACACTGCATATCCCTCTTTTCTACGCCTCGGTGTGTGTTATTGGTCTCTGATGGTGTGTTTATCTACTCTCCACATTCAAACATATAAATTTACTCAATTTGTAACAAAAATATGACATGTCATACGTAATATTATACCTAAATCGTGTCCCGTTGACGCAGAACGTATTTTTGGATATAAAAAGATACAGAAGATCGGATGTTTCGTCATAATAATTAGGGTTGAATTACAGCCTACATACAGCGCAAATATTTGTTCACATTGTAATATTTGTATAATCTATTATATATACTCTTTCAATCAAGTGTCATATAACGTTAAGAAGAGGAACGGAGGCGTTAAAATATCGATATAAAATAAGATAATGTCATTTATTAATGTTAGATTCAAAATATTCTTTAATCATATTGTCTTTGAGGTATGTAAGATCTTACGCGGCGCGTGTTTTAATATCGGATAAAGTCCGAAACACGAATAATTCTATCCGAGTGAGGAAATACAATACAAATATATCAATAAGGAGTATTAATATGATTACCGGCTGCCCTTATGCTTATTTAAGATAATATTTCTTCAGTGTTTAAAGTACGAATTATCACTTATTTAAATATTATCATAAAAATACTAAAAGTTATTTTTCTATTCAATATAATTTCAGATGAGGAAATTAGCGTTTTGGTGGATTGAGCTTCAGTCGTAACTATGGCAGTCTTCAACAATTGTACTTTTCAAGAACAGTAAGAAAAGACAAATTGTGTATGAATTCATATTATGTTAACTATGATATGAGTTAGGATACTATCGCTGACAAAGGAGACCATAACTAGTGCAGAATAACAAAGGACGCTTACTAAATATACACAAATATTTTTGTTTGTGTCGTGAAGATTTAAATCTACCCCGAAGAAAGATACACACATTCCTTTGTAGGCTAGTTAAGTTACAAATTTATACTCGTGATCATTGATTTCGGCTTATGAATGGCTTACATCTTCGGGTCACTGCCTTATACTATTTAAAATGACAGAAGTGTCGGGACTAAGGAACACGGGTAAGCCGCGCCCCTTGGGTGAGCTCAAAGATAGTCATATTTACTTCGAGGAAGCGGGCAACGAAGTCATCTCGCATCGGTCTCAAAATGTGACGATCACGGAAACGCGCAGGAGGACGAAGCACAACTTCCGGCGGATGAAGGAGATGCGCGAGAACTTGAGGCAAGCAGCATTAATTAACATAGTGGCCGCTGTGAATGATGACTATGAACCGTCTCCAAGGGCATCATCATCTTCTTATAGTGATTCTATAAACAACTCAATGGCTGTTATTTCAAATCTAGTGTTAAATAAGGATAGAACTATATCTATTCCAAAGCGGCAGGATTTTTTCGACGCACCGCAGGAATTTTCAACGAAAAAATCTCTGTTTTGCAAAAGTTTTGAAGCTGACAACCCGCAAGAGACGACTGTTGATGACAGTATTGTCGAGGAAAGAAAGCGTAATTTTGTTTTATCCAGAACACGGACTTCTTTGGTGAATGCTACTACTAAGGGTGTTTCAAATGGGGACACTCCTCCCGTTCCACAATCCTTTCAAAATACAAAAGAAAGTAAAGATGATGCTGTGTTACAACAAAGTAACCTAGGTGTTCCAATGAAGGTCAGATCTGGCCATGGCCAGTCGAGAACTTTACGTCGAAAGTTGTCCTCGTTGAAAAAGAGTGATTTGCGCGTACCATCGCGCATATCAAAGTGTGATGCAGTGGACATTACTGAATCGAGCGAGCCTGGTAACACTAGCACAACATTTGTGCAAGTTACCTCACCAATGACAATGATCCCTCCAAAGGAAACCCAAAAAGAAAAATCGCATCCCTCGTCGGCAACTTTCAAAACATATCGTGCAAAATCTCTACCGGCAATATTCCCCATTAAACGAAAAAAATCGACACTCCATGAAAATTCTCTGATAACAGCCTCGAAGGAAACTAAAGAGGTTACTCAAGAAGTTGTCAGAGAGGTTTCGAAAGAAGTGACAAGAGAGGTTGCGAAAGAGGTTAAGATGGCGGCGCCGTTTAAGGCTCCAACTGTTGGTGTTTATACAAACAATCACGTGACCCATCCAGCGAATACAGAAGATAAAGCGAGGTCATCTTCGAAGTCGGGTCAGTTATCTTTAGGGTCTACGCTCGGTTCTGTGAGGAGGCAAGACTCGAAACTTAACATTACATTCCGAACGCCACCTTCGGAGAATGAAGATATGACAGACCCTGTGATGGTCCGACGTCTGGATCGTGCCATTTTGTTGGAGGGGCGCCCTTTCGTGTCGCCCTTCCGTTCACAACCAAACAGTGCATATTCTTACCATTCTAAAACAAGGGAAAGGAAATTGAACGTCACTGCACCCTCACTTCACGTGCCAGAGAAAGAAAGAGATATGGTTAGGGAAATTGACTGCCAATTTGAAGAGCTACAGAAACGAATCTCAAAAAAGATTTCAACATGGAGTCAGAGGAGAGGGTTGCAGTCCCCTTCGGACAATAGTGATGAACACGATATAGCCGTGTCCGGTTACAATATGTTAAAGAACGGTGGTATGAAATCTAGTCTTAGTAGTGCACAGAGTAGGGCAACTACTGGCTCCATGAGAGGCCACAAGCGAGTTAAATTTGTTGATGATGAAAGTAGTAAATACGAAAATTCTGTGACCAATATTCAGAATTGGGACTTTAGCGATGTTTCTTCTATACGTGCTCAAGGAGTTGCTAACAAAATTCACGAAACGCCACAAAAACCTGCAGCTAGACCAATGTCTCCTAATGAGATATTAATACTAAAACGCAAACTTATGCAAGGCCAACAATTTGCCCCTCAACCGCCGCAATCAAAATTTAATAATAACAGTTTCCGGATATCCGGGATGGGTTCTCGAACTGCCACTAGACCTGCGGGAAGTTTGAACTCTGCTCATTCTGACAGGAAGTCCACGGTTTCCGATTCTCTCACAGAACTAACCGGAAATGAGGGCTACTTTTACGGAAAAGACCCGGATGTCACGGACAGAACCAGTACGAATGTAGCCAAAAGTTACGGAATGTCATCGTTTTATCCGGACAATAATTACAACTATATTTACGATGACTGTTCCGACATCGACGATGACGACCCGTTAGAGGATGATTATGACTACGACGATCGCAGCATCGATGATACGACTTATCGAATGGTCAAAGCAATAGACTTGGGAACTTTATCGGGATTTCAGCATCGAAAATTTAGAAAACCGGATTTAAAGGAAACCACGGCAACGCACTTTGTCAAAATTAAAGTGAAATCTTAGCAAATCTGACAATGATGTGCATTATACATGATCAGTATTTCTATATTTGAATATAAATAGTGAATTTTGATTCTTAATTGGGATTCGATAGTTATATTTCTAACTCTTAAGCAGTTCTGTCGAGGTACAAATGACTTCACCATTAATTGTTTTAGACTCGACCATTCATCGTTTTAGGCTATACTATTATGGTACGTGGGGAAAACAAGTTTAAAAAGCAACGTTTTCTTTTAATTAAGTGCCTTTTGAGGCGAAATTTGGATATATTTACTTTCTGTGAATTATTTGCATGTGTGAAGAGAAACCGGAGCTAGTATGTATCTTAATGTATAAGCGTTTAATGTTGGAGAGTCAAAGACAAATACCGGTGATTGCGAAAACGTCTGAACACCGGGTTAATAAGTTTGAGGTAAATATAATTGGTCTATGCATCAACATAGAACACTGTGCTTTTGATATAAACTGTCCTCAATTTGAGAGTGTGTATGTGCTCTTGGTGTACTAACGGTTAGAAAAAACACACTTTTTCTCTTACCTGCTATGAAAAGGAAAATGGGCCAAATATTTCCCTTTGGAGAACAATTTTATTCTTGCTCTTGAAATTATTTCGAATTTGGATAACATAGGAGGTCGATAATTGTAATGTGGTGCGACTGCGTGGTACGTTATATTTATCGCAGTAATGTTATTTAGAAATACTTGAACCGCCATAATTATAAATATAAGTTAACTGTCATGTTTTGTTATTTTGTTGTTCAAAAAATAAAGAACTGTTATACACAAATGTATTTAGATTCGTTGTGGATTATACAGTGAATTTTAGTGTACTTCTGTGCATCACTGATTTGTATGTTAAAATGTTGTGGTCAGTTGGCCAAATAATTCACATGGGATGTATATTTTTGTATCAAATTCATTGACTGACGCCTGTCACTCGCCTGTTCACTGTGTTTACTTGAAAATCGCTTACATTTTAAAAACATTTAAAAAAAATAAATAAAAAGTAGCAACGACCTGTACTCGGAGCAAAGTTTGGATGATTTTTGACCGTCGGTCACTGTCACAAAATGTCACTTAACAGACGACCTTACACTGCAATTTTAACCATTTCTTTGTCAATTAAATTACATTACGTAAAATCCGACACACATTGTGTAAGTAGATATAATACACATTGAAGAACCAAAGCCAGTGTTTAATTATCAAAGCGTTTTATTGATTTGGAAACATAATCATCCCATCTGTACGCTTGCATACAATGACGGTTTGTACTTTGTCTTTGTCTTTGGCAGTGCTCTTTGTGTAAACGCCTGCGCGCAAATCTGTATTCACTTCCGGAGCAATTACAACAAATCGAATTCTTTTCTCTGCTTTGAAAGGCTTTGCAGAATAACATTAAACAATTTTGTGAGCCGATTGTGAGACGCTTGTAGATCGAATCGATCACCGCAGGAAACAATAATTAATTCAACAGTGTAAATAAATAAATCACTTTTTGTCTGAAAAATTGCAATAATAAACATCATCGTAGGGAAATGTAATTACAGTGTCTACTGTCTGATGGAGATGGGGAAATCTTTATTTTGTTAGTAAGATTGTTGATGCCGAAAAAGAGGTTTGTTTTCGTTTCTTTCTTTCTTTTTTCCGTCAGAGACTGTATGATTTATATTTTGACCTAGTTTATTTTCATTTGTGTTAACGTTAGTAACATTCCGAAGTCCAGAAGAAACGGTCATTTTGTTTGGCGGAAAATTCCATAAAGGCCAAGCAAACTTAATCGGCAACGTATAATGTAGAACGTTGATATACAAAGATCGGTCGAAATGGAATAAGTTAACCAACTGTAATAATTTGACATGGTAAGAAATGATGACTGATATATTAGATATTCTGTGTTAAATTTGCAAAGAGTTATAAAGATCACTGTTTGAAGAAACTGTCACAAAAAGATAAACGGATGCAAGTTCTGAAACGACAAAATAAATTTGTTTTCCCTCAGATAAACTTTTTACCGCGTTTGACGATATCATAATTCATGCTTGAGATTGTCGAGAATTACAATTGATTGGGCATAGTGCATAATAGTTGTTTCATCATATATCGAACAGTTTTTGTACGAGTAATTTGAAATATATTGTCACTTAAAAATACTGAATATTTCATGTTGGAAGAACTATAGTTCATCAGTCTCGTATCCCATTGAACGCATACTGCGGTGCGCATTGTAAACAACTATATCGTGTAGAAAAGTGTAAGCAATGGTAGGTATCATGCATGGCAATGTTGTTTTATAGGCAGAAGAAAGTAACTTTGACACATGAATAAACTCAAAGTCCAAAACCAGCTTTGGGGGTGGTCAGGTATACATTTTGTAGTCAAATAACCTTACTGTGCGCCTCTTAATAAACAGTTTAGATGGACAATTCAAAAGCATTAGGACATTATGACGGTTAACACCGGGGGTACCAAGGTGTTTTTGATTCGAGAATATATTATGGTCCATATGACTTGCTGACGAATTTTGTGATTTATTTCTTTAAAAAAAGTGAATTTAAGCAGCAGTCATTTAATAAAGTTACAACAAGTTTGCGTGTAAAACGCACAAATGAATGTCTCATTACAAGATGTTTACCTGAAAAACGAGTACTGTTATATAATGTATTTGACATTGCTTCGCCTTTCTATCCGCTTCAGGGTTAGTGTAAACTTATGAACCTATCTGACCTATTCCGCTCTCTTTTGCCAATATCAAACAACACTAACTTCCATCAAGTACAGATGTCAGGAATGGCAGGCTCCTAGTGTACTGAGATTGCGTTTTGTTATTTTGCACTTTTGAACGTACTTCGAAAATTTCAAAAACCTTCTAATAAAGTAGAAGACCTAGAGCGTTTTTATATTTGGGAAAGATGAGCCATGTTTTTTCAAGGTGCGACACTAGGGTCATATATAGATTGTTCATTTTTGGGGTACAAGTTCAACCCTATCGCTATATACCATAATGTTAACTTTTCACATTCGTTGAATTTTCAACCACTGGACCAATTTTAACCAACCTTGCTATACACGAGGGAAGGGGTTTCAGATTATTTTTTCTTCTTCAAATAATGGGGCTCAATCTTCAGGGGACACCACTATGGATCAAAAGAGGGAAAATTAACAAAATTTCAACAACAAAAAATTCTAATTAGCATTTGTTTTCTATTTCACTTCACGCTGTTATTGATAAACATGACTGTTAAGTACGTGTTCTTTTGTTAATGTAAAAAAGATATTATACTAAGCATAACTTACAACAGAGTCCGGAGATTATAAGTGAATTAAATTAACGTATTTCGGACACGCATCAAGTCAATCTTAGATAACTTAATTTCATTAAAAAACGTTTAGCGTATTAAATTTTCATCAATTTTGCCTTTCAAATCTTAATGAAAACGTGCAATATGATACCTAATTCCTTCCTGGGCGTGGACAAATTCGGTATCGTTCAACGCGTAACACTTAAAAAAAACCAATCGTGTTCATGAAACCATCCAATTAATCTCTATTATAAATTGTATGTGGCGTGGTCAAGTACAAAAGTTATTGTTTGAAGTCGAGTCATCGAGTTCAACTTAATTTTAATATATTTAGATATGGCTCTCTCGTCATCGTCTTCGCTTTCAACTGTAACAGTATATTTTATAGGAATTCTGCCTTAATAATGCCAATATCTTAAGCGTATGAACACCACGAATACCAAGGGCACTGTCAACGATACATTATACGTCCGGCTGCTAGTCGAATAGGACTGAATCCTGGATATGGTAAATATTTGCTTTAAATATCACCCCAAAAGCTTGCCCACAATTCCTGTCTTAAAACAATGCATGAACTACCTGATCTAGTCAGTGGTCCTTAAGTTGGTAGAAATGTATCACTATAAAGTGCATGTTTTTTTTACATATACCCAAAAAATGTATAAATTCCATGCGTAAGAAACAGCAATGCAAAGTTTGATAAGGAACTGTAAATGTTCAAAACTTTAACAATCCTAATTATGACAATAAGTTCAAAATACGCTCTATCTTCTAAAAAGGTATATTAAAAATCAATGTCCCTAAAAAAAGAGATGCACATCTGTACTCTAATAAGAACGTTTGAAAATTAATGTATTTGTTCTTGATTACACAAACTAGGAACCCTTGATTATGTAAAAGCTAAAGTTTGACTAATCAACTACAGCACACATTGAATCTTCCAAAAATTTATGAGAATTCTTAACAACAAGAGATGCACATTTTTGATATGTCTGGGATGTACGGTCAAACGAAGCAAAACCATATAAAAATTGATGGGGCAGATTGTGAGAAGTAAAAAATGATAGACATACAAATTAACACTTGTAGCACCTAATTTCATAAGGCGTCTTTAGTGGGAATGTTGTTGTTGTTTTTGTTGTTGTAGTTGTTGTTGTTGTTGTTGTTGTTGTTGTTGTTGTTGTTGTTGTTGTTGTTGTTGTTGTTGTTGT
>JAUMGZ010007494.1:0-10307 GCA_032359645.1 Pododesmus macrochisma | reverse complement strand
GGTCTTATGTGCTCTATACATGTACAATTAACTCCTATTAGGTATAAATTGTACTCAGTACAGGTAAATGTACAGATCAAGAGTAATATTTACTCCACTATTGACATTGTACAAGTAAATAAGAATCTGTTGATATTTCTAAATGTTTACTTGTTATTTTTTTACGTAATTGAACCCAGTTTTGATGTATTTTATAAAATTAAGGTCAATACAATGAAATACCATTTTTTCGATGTACTTGATTAACGGTTTTTTATAAGACCCGAATTGTTGAAAGTTTTATTATCTAACAATTGTGTTTTATATTCAGACCCAGTAGATGTCGGGTATTTTACTGACCGATCTTAAACACTTGATATCGAATGTTAGGATTTTACTCTCCATTCATTTAAGCCGTAGTGACTTACTTAGTTAATATTTGCCTTTGAGCAATTGTTTTTCCGTTGGTGATCTATTGCAGTATTGGTATCTGGGAGCTTTTAGTAAATTTTATATTTTTTGCGTGTCTCTATTCTTAAAAGGTAAATTCAAATATATTGCAATATTCATAATGATTTAAACATACCACTATTATGCTTGCTTTGTTAACAAAAGCTTTGTACGTTCACTCCGTGATAATATACATAAATGGTCAATCAATGTCGTGACCATAATTATCACTGTCTAACTCGATGATCGGTTATTGCCACGCACGTGGACTGAGTGGGTGAAGCAACATCAGTTGTAGGTACATCAAAATGTATACTTGTGCTTATATAGCATTTCTGTTTCTATTCTGTGTTTTAGATGGCAATTATAGGATGATTCCCATATGTGCCAGTTATCTTTTATAGTTCTTTTTACTTATAATTTATTTCATACAATATTATTAGATCATATCGTATTGATTTTATACCAATGGGGAGAATGGTTGTTATAATGTTCTGTTATTTTAGTTTATTAATTTGTTTTCCTCTCATCTTAAATTTCATATAACTAATAGCAATTTTTTTTGGATTTTAATCATTTCGTCTGCTTTATCTATCCATGTATTCAAATTGCCCTAAACTTGTGATTTTACTTTGACAAGATATTTCCATGTTTATTTTTTAATTCCGTTACAGTAAATAGAAATACTCTATAATACACAGATGTTACTAGAAGTATCTTAGTTATGTTACTAATACGTAGATTCTTACTTATATATGTACTTGTATATAGTGACTTTTTAACCAAAAGTCAAAACAAAAAAACAAATTTGAAAATTATTAGTTATGTTAAAGTGAGTTTTATTACACATCTCATGTCCCAATTAAGCTTAATCCTATGTGGACAGACGAAGACAAGGATTGTGTTAATTCACGATATGTTAAGCAATAGGTTTAATTCTAATTTTATTTTAACCTATTATAGCATTTCGATGTAAAAGAAGCACATGGCCGCTACCCAAACTCTACATTCCTATGTTTAGGGGAGTAGGTACAGTTGCAGCAAGTTCTGTAACAAACTTATCGATTTTATTTAAACACGTTCTTAACTATGCTATAAAGTCTGATGTATTCAGTAATTAAGTTGATTTTCTGATTCGAGTTAACTATGACCAGATCTAGAACATCTGGTGTATACAGCAATACAAACCACCTTTGTTAAAGACGTATGCAAGTTGTAGTAAGTCGATATATTCACCAAGACTAAAGTTAAATTTTTAATAGAATTTTGCCAGCTCTGGAAACATTGTTGTATTCAGCACTTAAGTTAATGTTCGTATAACTTATGCCAGATCTAGTAAGTCCGGTGTATTCTGTAATAAAGTTAATTTGATAATAGACTTATGCCAGGTCTACAAACTCTAGGTAACAACTTTGAAATTGTAGAAATTTGCTCCTTTTAATTTAAAGAACGGTGTCAAAACTAAACAGATAACTTATCTCTATAGCTCTACATAATGGTTGTTAGCGGTCAACTTTGTGTTCTAATAATTTCTGTACATTTATTTAGAATTGTTTAGGCTATTTGGTAAAAGTACTATAACATGTTCCCATACTTTCATCACAGAGTATATATATGTATACTGGGCATTTTTATTTACTTTCAATTCACAGAAAATGTTCAAGGGTAACATTTTCCATAGAGATAAATAATATTCGAACACATTGTTTACAATATATGCTTACCTCGGTAAAGATCAAATGAAGGTTCCTGTTTATACTGTGGTCAGTGTGAAATGAACACCACTCATTACGTCGTCAGCAAAAGTCTTTAAAGATATATTTACCAATCAACAAAAACAGTTAAGGTTTAAATAACACTTAGTGCAAACAATGTTTTGTTTTTTTTAAGTTTTAACACTCAAACGATTGTTTATTTCCAAGTGTACGTAATCTAACAAAAAATCATCCAGAATATAAAATCGTATCCATTCAAGAAATTTTAATCCAACAACAAAATGCAAGACGAATCATAATCTTTTGATGCTTGGTAATCGTTTCATATCTATGTCTAAAGTATTGAAGCCGCACAATCTGTAAAATCCAACACGTGCATTGCTCGACGATTCTATACTCTGTATACCGGCTGCACGGACAGTCCAATAAACAGCATGGAACCGTGTTTACATTAGAAGAAAAAAATATTATTGCTATAACCAGAATATCAGAATTATTGTCCTGTCTCTTATCGTATCACCATGCAGTAATTAACAAGCAAGATGCTAATGAAGTAAGAACGCTTTCCCGCCATTCATCGACTTTTTCCTGTTTAAATGGTTTTCTGTCGGTTCTTATCGATGGGTTCGTGTAATATCGTAAATATATGATATATGATGCTGGCGTTAATCCTGGGTCAAGGCCCGGGGGTCAATGATTTGTATATATAACGTAATCGTTTTCACAGCTTGTATTTACTTCCAAAACTTACTTTGCGTAAGTACATTGTATACTTAAGATAAGAGAACGACGTTTAATTGCACACTGGCCATACTGATACTGAAGAGTACACACGGAAAGAGGAGATTTCCAGTGGGTACATACTTCTCATATAAATGTAGTAAAGAAGTTCTACAAAAAGCTCACAGAAACGACATGTAATGAATTTAATCCAACAACAAACTGCTTTATAATGTACTTTTAAATGTTACAGCTCAGTACTAAGGAAATACACCTCAATATCAGAACCATGTACAACATGTGTATTCATAACGTAGACTAGGAAGACGTGCAATTGTTTCTAACAATTGTCTTTTTTAGTGAGAAAAGAAACGGCTGCCCTTGGTCAGTTCAGAGAATATTGTTAATTTTAACTTTTCAAGGGCCATAACTCTTCCAAAAACCAATTTTGCAGCGTAGCCGGTTAATTTGACTTTTGGATGACGTCATTTGAAAGTACTTAACTCAAGCCACGTTAGGTAAAATGTTCAAGATCAGTAACCGAACTAACGGAAAATATGTTACTGTTTGAAAAGACACGTCAATCATGTTTAACCTAAAATTTCAAACGTTCAAATTCACAATTTAAGATTCACATGTATGCAACAATGCTCAGCTTTAAAACATTTTTTAAATAGTTATGGATTTCAAGAAACTTAAAGAGTACCATACTTTCTAGAAAATGATAAAATTTGGATTGGTTCTCAATCATTTTTACAATTTGATTCTACATCTGCGAAAATAATATATAGAGGTAAACTGGGTAGAAGGAACCCCTAGGGGAAGGGAGTTCAGATTTGTTCATATGATTGAGCTTGGCCACCTACGGCGCACATTTGGTGACCCAAATGGGGAATATTTTACAAATTTTCAAACATCTTATAAACTAAGTAGCTAAAATCTTAATGCTTGCACGTGGAGTTAGTAACGTTAGGGCATTGATAACCAAGTTTGTTAAGTCTTGACCCTGGGGTGCAAAAATAGGACACACGTTTAAGGGTCAAAATCCAACACTGTTTATAAAATATGTTGACTTTTCACTTTTCGACTTCTTTTCCAAAACCACTGAACCAATTTCATCCAAACTCAGTACAAGACACAAGGGGAAGGTGATTCAGCTTTGTTCCAATGATGGGTCTCACTCCCCAGGGGGCGTCACTTGGGGTCCAAATTTGGAAATGTAAAAATAAAAAATCTTTTTATAAACTAGATGGCATGATAGCATGCTTGGATACGTAGTGACTTTAGGACATGGGACACCAAGTTAATTTAAGATATGAACTTTGGTTAAAAAGAACTTGGTCAAAGTTCAACACTTAGCATATATGTTAACTTATCACATTTTTGACTACTTGTCCAAAACTACTTGATCATATTCATCCAAACTTGGTAGAAGGCATCCCTAGAGGAGGGGTGTACAAATTTGTTTAAATGACAGATCTTCGTACAAAGGGGTGCCACTTGGGGCTTTAATGAGGAAACTTTTACAATATTTCAAAAACTTACTTAATTACAGCCCTATTTCATCCAGATTAACATTAAGGCCCAATGGACATCTTATTAACTTTTGCAGTAAATTTATACCCCCATACTGTTATAAAGATATTTCTTGTTGTCCATTCAATCGGTCTGGAATGTGTGCAACTGTGTGCCTTTCATAAAAATCGGACGAGATTTGAATTGTTGGCGATTTCATTGGGTAGACAGACCTCTTAAACTATATGATAAATACGAAAAGAAACAGTTTGATTTCACAGTAATATATTCATATTTAATTTTATTGTCTCATAACGGAGAAGAATTCGATGGTAACAGTTTTATTCCACTACATTCGCTATGCCAGGAGAGACAATCTCAGATCAAAACTTACACAAGCCATCATGCATAGCTCCCCTTTACCACCAGAAAGCTTACCTCGTAAACATGCAAGGACCAATACAGGTTTTTATTACAACATCAATCTTAATGCTATGCCAAACTTTGGAGATATGAAACTATATATGCACGTAGCAAATTCTATGAAATATAACACGGAATAACACATAATTTCAGTTGATCAGAGGCGTACGATGCATGTATCAACTGCTATGTTGACTTTTCGTACACTTAAATTCTTGACAAGGTCACTATTAACGTTCTGTATGGTTTAGTTCATTGTAGTTTTTGTTCTTAATTGAGAACGGGATTTTCAACCCTCCTATTTGTTCTCTAGCTTTGTTTTTCTAGGATTTGTCTTTTCTAAACTTATGTTCTGTTGATCGTCCACTGGTGTCAGTTGACTCGTAGTAAGGCCTGGAGTCATGGACGAGGTGAAGTGGGTTTATCCTCGTATGGAGTTGACTCGTAGTAAGGCCTGGGAGTCATGGACGAGGTGAAGTGGGTTTATCCTCGTATGGATACTATGTTTGTAAGGGCTTGTTTCTGTTAACAGGATTGTAATTTCAGTCATATTTGATTGTGAAGGTTCTATAGTCTATCATTTTCAAATTTACTAATAGTTTCATCTTGGCCATATGAATTTGAATGCGATACTAAGCTATGTTCAGTCTTGGAACACTTGATAAACCTATCCTTAATATCCCTATCTATACCCATTTATGTGCTCAAATTACGCCACAACGGCTTCTTTGCTTACAAACGATATTCATAGGAAAGAGTCGGACGATTTAGATTCAGAATAAGAAGGCACCCTTTATGTATGCCTACAGTGTGATACTCTAGGGAAACATCATTTTATGAATTGGTGCTTAAGTTTTAACTGACAAAAACACGAAAACGGCAAAAATAACTCTAAAATCCTGATAAAAAATCACGCATTAATGTGATCTCGTACATAGGGAATCGAACCAAAAATGAGTTCGAACGAAGGTATGTTAGATATAGAAGTTTGATCCAGGAAATCATTGAAAAAACAAAAGATTTACACAATCTACGCGTTCCGTATGGAATTTAAATTCTATCTAACTACGAATTTGTTTTCCAGGCATGATATCTTTGAACACATTTTTGTATTATGTCAGAAACTTTTGAAATTAATGATATTTGAAATACATATCCGTTTATCAATAGCATCGCTGCATTCTCAAAATGATAACAATTATCTTGTTTTTTTTTCTTTTGAAAAGCGATCATAGTTAATTCAAATCTGATATCTTCAACTCACATGCTCACTTTTATAGTGTTTTCTTTTTTAAAGTTGACATATTACTTAAACAAATACCCATGCTCTTGCGAAATGATACCATGCAATGATAATTATAACTATAACCTTATCATGAATCATCAAACGTGTATATCTATCTTATTGTTTAACGGTGTAACATTCTGCCACATCAGCCATGTATAAACTAACAGACAGAATGCTTACACCAATATCCAAACTTCAATTGACCCGAGAAGTTTTTGACTTCTCAGATTCTGTAAGACTGGATATGTTACCTATATGCCTTCGTCATTGTGATCAAAAATGTCAAACTCCATCGATTATGACCACCGCAGTCTCTGATGAGCTTATAGCTACTTTTTAATCTACCCTTGCCAATATTCATCAAATATAGCCGCAGTGGAACCTAACACTATAATGATATCTTAGTATATTCGTAGAGAGCAGTCGGTAACACCGTTTCACAAGAAAACTTGATGCAAAGCATTAAACTCGCCGGAAAAACTAAAATTATTAATTTAAGAAAGTATTTATTCTTGAATTAAATTTTTATATTTCGGGTCCAGACTTCGAAAAACATTGTTTTCTATGATCAATATTAGCACTTATGCAAACATTAATGTCACTTCAAAAGTTGATTAAGTTAAAGATATTAAATTTCGCCAATTTTCCCCTTTTCGATGGTGCATGTTTCGCCCCTGGATCCCCATCCTTATTTGTTGAACAAACATGAATTTACGTTCACCTTGAATGGTTCCCATTGAATACTCAAATATTGTTGAGATGTTGAAAAGTTGATACAATGGTTTATATAAAAGTAAACATCAACCTCAAAGCCAGTACGGTTTTTTTTACTTCATAGTTATTTGGTTCTCAATGTTTAAGGTTATCTTTTATGCTCAAAATGCATGGTAACACATACCTTACGAAAATACATTAATATACTGCACTAGTTTCCCGAAAACAGCAGTAAGAATAAAAAATTGTAATCAAATTTGCATATTATAGTCAACATTTATTTATATTATTATCAATATGACTTATCATTAAACAAATTTAAATAAACAAAGAGTACTGCAGAAGTCGGGGATCGAACAAGGCACCATGTGCATATCTCAAATCAATTACAAATATATTTGCCGACTCATGCAGGCGAAATGAACCGGCGAAAAAAGAATATACTCATTCCTGGTCTGTACATGTCGCTTTTATTCCTGTTTCTGTTGCCAGCTTTTTCTTCTTCTGTCGTTTAGGGTTTTATTTTTTCGTCATCTTGGCGATATGAGTCTCGAGGATCTTTAAGTTTTCTGTTCCGTCGGAAAACTTCAGACAGTAAGCTTGATTGAGCGAGATCAAAACTTGGGTCGCTGTGAAAGGTGAATAGAACGTTTTAATATTGTTTACGATCTGTAGCTCTATGCTTAATATTCTATTTATTGGTGGCCAGTTTCAGTTTGCACCTTAATTGTAATATAAAAATGGTGAAAGCGACAAACCGCCCTATACAATTAATTTGCTCAGAATAATTCAAGTATAGTTTTTTTTATCCATCAATAGTCATGACATTACAAATCTGTAGATGTTCCTTAGCAAAATCGGGGTTTCTCAGTTCGTCAGATTTACAAGGTGGCTGACATGGTTATTGTCACTTCTCCTTATGAAGGAAACATAATATCGATATTGTAAATTATCATATTGAGAGCCCAACTTATCGTTGGTTTTAAAATAAAAATGCAAGGCGATCGAAAAATAGATAGCCGCAATGCAGTATTTCTTGCAAAAGAGACTTTTTGAACATTTTGTTTTCTATATCGCTTATATAGAAATAAGTAAGAGCAACGTTAAATTTGTTGTGCTTGATGTCCACATGTACTGAACTAAGATTGTATTCGTCAAGTATGCTACCAGGGAAAATGTTTCTTAAATTAAATAACATAATCATTGTCTTGAAAGACCATTGTCATGATGTGTATCTGCTTGTTTTATTTACAGAGGATTTTCTCGTCTCTTTAACAAATTTCAGTCATATCACAATAAACGTCCAAACGAGAAAAACGTACTGATAAGACAAGAAGAGAAGCGGGAAATAAAATTGGAAGTTTTTCTCAAGAACCTCACAAGAGTGTCTTTGTTTCTCAAGAACCTCACAAGAGTGTCTTTGTTTCTCAAGAACCTCACAAGAGTGTCTTTGTTTCTAAAGAACCTCACAAGAGTGTCTTTGTTTCTCAAAAATCCCAAAAGAGTGTATTTGTTTCTCAAGAACCTCACAAGAGTTTCTTTTGTTTGGTAAATAGTCGTTGCGTTCATTTCTTGGTGCTTTGAAGTGTGCACGCTTGAAAAAGTGTGAAAGTATTGGAGGTGTTTTGATACTGTCTTGAAGTTCCTATCACCAAGACTTTTTATCCTCATTTCTCCCCGATAAAAGAAGTTTGAAGTTAAGAAGAACAAGAGTTTATTTAGAAGATATTTAAAAATGTTGTCAAATAGGTGGAGCCCTTGAAAGCTGAGTCATACTGTTCTGGAAAATCTTAATCTGAATAGGTATTCTTCCTATAAAGTTTTGTTGAAATAAGTCAATGGTTTTGGGAATATTCGAAAAGTTAACATATGTGCAGTATACCAAGGACTTTGATCTTATGACCCAGAATGGGTGGCCTATCTTTACCCCAGAAATGAGCCTTCAGCAAATTTGGTTCTCTATGCCGTTAGTACATACATGCAAGCATTAAGCTTTAGGCATTCTGGTGTATTTGGAGATGATTTTAGAAATTTTGTTATATTTCCCCCAAGTTGTTTGCACCCTAATGGCGCCCTTTGGGCCAAGCCAATCCTTTTAAAGATCTCAACCCCTTTTACCGCGGGATGCTTCCGCCAAGTATGGTTGAAATTGCTTTATTAGTTTTGTAGAATTCAAAAATGGGAAAAGTTAACATTTATTATTTTGTTTAACTTTGACCCCAGTACCCTAAAACGTGCAACGTATTTTTGACCTAAGGTTTATTTTTCATGCCCTAAAGGTTGTTACGTATGCATGAATCAAGCTCTATGTTTTCTAGTTTGTTGGAACAGACTTTGAAATATTGACAATGGTTCCCCCTTTTTGACGCCTTAGGGGCGCCTTCTGCAGTTCGAGCCCCTACATAAGAACTCGTCTGAATCTTCTTCTCTGAGGGTGTTTCCTATCAAATTGTGTTGGAAATGGTCTAGTAGTTTTAGAGGAGATGTATAAAATGTGAGAAGTTAACGACTGAAGACGACAAAGACGGACGGACGACGGCTCAGGATTTGTATGGGAAAAGTCCATCTTGGACCTGTGGTCTAGATGGACAACCAACCTACTTCTGAAATTTTTAAGGCAAAATACCAGTGAGCAAACTACTTTAGAAAATGCAAAAAAATACAAAATATATGAATTTTTTTATAATAATGATTATTACCTTTATGCTGTTACATGATTTTGAGGTTTCACCTATGCATTAAGTAAATTTTATAGTTGCATTGAGATGGGTTTGTGAAGTTTACCAAATTTCTTAAACAAAGGATTTTCACAAAAAGTTGGCACTGACTTTTTCTCAAAACCTAGCAAAATATTTATCAATGAATATGCCATGTATATGGCCATTTTATTTTAGAAATCTATCAAGTGGTTTTTTTTCACATTCGTATAGCCTTAAAGAGAACTACACTTCCACAGAAAGATATGGCTCAACACTTCTTATGCAAATTATGTCTGTTTAAACTAAAATGCCTTAGTGTAATGCATGTAAGGTCATAGGTAAAGAAGTGAGGTACATATAGTACATATAGTAAAGAATTACGATGCAAGAAACAAGTGAATTTCATATGTACATTTCTAATTACATTCGCATTACATAACAAACATTTTTAAAGTTAACATAAGCAAATATGATATCATGACAATATATTTGTAAAAACATATTTATTTTCTGTATGTAACAAATGTTAGAAATCTTTACACTGAAAATCGATGATGTAAACAAAAATATATTGACCAACATATAATGAAACCTTGATTATTATTACATTTAAATGTGTACCATGTATGCGTTTATATCTATAATAATAATAATACATGTAATAATAATAGAATTTCTATAGCGCTAATCTATAAAATCTATATTCCTAGCGCTTTACAACATACACTATTTTAACATCATGAATAATAGGTTAACCATACAAGATAAAAAACACTAATGGATAAAGTAAAACATTATATACAC
>JAUMGZ010007483.1:0-10307 GCA_032359645.1 Pododesmus macrochisma | reverse complement strand
ACATACGTTGAATCAATAGACACGAAGACAAAATACAAGGTAGGATATAACTGCGGCAAATCTGATGTTATACACATATCAAGAAAAATTGCTTGGTCTGAGTGCACGCATGTTATACTGTGCATTTGAATGTTAATATTGTCTTGCAAATATTTTGAATATACACGTATATACATGTATATATTTGATTTAATTTCACTGTTGACTAGTTTCCACAAACCTTAAAGATAAGTTTTGTTTTGTTCATTTCCCCTTGATATAAGCTTCATGAGTTAGATATCTCTACATCATCTGTTACACAACATGTTACCTAATATTAAAATTGCTATCGTGAAATCGATGAAAAAGAGACGCACAGCTAGTATAATTAGCGAAGCAGGTCAACCGTCCAAAATACACGACAAAATAAGGGATTATTAGAAAACGAGTAATAATAATCAAACAAACATGGAACTCAAACTCCCTACCGCGATTTATTTACCATCGTATGGTAAAGCCACTATATATCCCAAACGACTTCAGTTGACATTCATATCGCCTATGAATGCCATCACTCATTGCTTATCGTTAGTTTCTCATATATTTACCGTTTAGTTTGATACATATTGATAGTAAATGGTAAATATAAGTATTGAACTGCTTTTAGTTGGCATTCATAGGAGATATGATTGCCAACTAATTCAATGCTTAAATATATCTTATCGATCAGAAATGATCCGTTTCCTTTATTTAATTATTGAATAATAAGTTTTGTATATTATTAGAGCTGCGAGACATGTCCTTTGAAATGACGTACACACGATAGAATGAGTGTGCATATTTGTGTTTAGTTTGACGAAATATCTATTTAGGAAGGATGACATCTTAAATATGTTACTCAAACTTACAAAAGTAGTAAATTCGAAAAACCAAGACAATATTCTAAAGCCGTTAGTCCACGAACAAGGGCAAACAAATGAAAAACATTGGAAGAACACAGAAAAAATTACCAAATAAACATTTATTTACTAAAAAGGGAAACATCACAAACTTCATTTTAAAAAAAAAACTAGAAGCGAAACCGGGTGCTCGCGATATGGTACACATGTGTCACACGCCGCGATGCCTCTGTGTCATTCCGGTGTATAGCAACCCTTTCTACTGTAAAATGATGCCTTAAACACTTTTTGAAACTCAGAGATTGAAACAAATCAACAAAAATGTTTTATTGCGTTTGCACAAAAAGATTGCGGAAGTGATGTAAACTTAGATAAAAAGAAAGACACAAACACACATATACAATTTATTATATTTCAGTACAGTTGTTTTGTAACAAAAGTAAATCAAGACATTTAGGTTTTATACTGAGCGGACAAACGAGGACCGCCACCAAAAACCGAGAGAAGCCATGTGAATCATTGAGACTACATTTAACTTAACGAAAACGAAAAACATCAGAATTCAAAGTTATAACACAAACAAATATAAGAAGCCAGTTACATATGTAACACCGCCACGGTTACGGTTTCGTACCCGGTAAATATTTTCTCTTAACCTTGACAGGTCATAATACTCCAGTATAAGATAGATTCTACGTCCTTAGGATAAAATGAGATGTCTTTTATCACACAATAATAAAGATGTCGGTTTCGAAGTCTAGAGAAAATGTTTCCGATCTGAACGGTTTGCATGTTGGTTCAATTTATAAAATCCAGCGCGGTGGCCCAGTGGTTAGGGCGCTTGCTTCGTGCTGGTAGACTGTTGCTCAAATCTACGGTCATGGGATCGAATCCCGGTCGGGTCAAAACCTAAGACTTTAAAAGTAGGCAATCTTTTCGCTCCCTGCTAAGCGCCCAGCATTACTGGGTAGGAGGAGGACTGGTTGGCTCGGTGTCAGAATAATGTTACCGAGCGAAATATCATGTCAATGTGTCTGCGGCGTGATATTTCATTGGGACAACACTATTAAGTCGCAATAAGGGCGCACTGTCGCAAACAGAGACCGTCTTCATATGACCTATATTTGAGTTAAAAGCACGCTACACCCCAAAAAACATAAACAAACGTCTTCATAAAAAGGTGTCCTTATCACTTGAGTATTTTAAAACTTTTCGTTTAGTTATTACAAAATCACAGATACAGTTATTTTGATTTAATAGCAAAGGACCAGAAAGTTAAAAATGAAGTATTGGGGTAGTACTTATTTACTTGTTGTCAAAAGAGAATTGCTGAGCAAATGTATCTGTAAATATAAGTTTTAACTTTTCCATGGAAAAACCCTCATTTAAACATGATATTCATTTTCTGTAATTGCATCTAGGTCTAGCTAATCATAGTGCGGGTCTACTTTTTACGAAAGACAAACATTCCTAAGTACAGTCATTCTATCTGGTCAGTTTGTAATACAAAAATGCAACCTGAATCATGCCTCCGATAAATATGACATTTATAAGAGGAAGAAGCCAAAACTCTGTGTGAATTACCCCGTCCCGAACCACAGATCTTGCTCGAAACTGCTGTCATTAATGGACGCAAGAGAAGATTTAGTTTTGAATAGACAAGACTTCAGTAAATCAAAGTTACAGAGCCAAAGGGGACACGGTGACACAAATTCACGATAGTTATGATGGACAAAAACCATACCCAATAATAATAGAAATTGTCTTGTCAAATTTAAAAGGTGCGCGTAGTCAAAACAGGAATTTTTAAACGTATTCCTTTGGACACGTGTTTCGAACAACCCAGCTCTCATCAGCAAAGGTGACGTACATGTATCATTCTTATGCTGTATATTTAATTCAATGTGTTAACATAATACGAATGGCGGCACAAAAACGGTTTACCAAGATATAAATATGTAAATGCGTGTTCATAACGAGCCAGAATGTCATATGCTGTATTCAGTTTGGATGATTACACATGAGATGTATGATTTCATAGAGAGAATTATGAAGACTTCAATATTCTCAATGTATCGTGAAGTGGCATTGAACCAAACACCAAAGTCAAACAATTAAGTAATCCGTCAATTGAAGTCTTTTACAGATATGGCTAGTCATATGTACACAACAAGCTGAGTATACATTTATAATGAGCTATTACGTCAAAAATTTAATATACGGTCAATGAGGTTTTTACTCAGATTGTATAGCAAACACTATAGATTTTGTGTTATATAATAATTTCATCAACTCTTTATTAAAAAGTCTCGCTGACATTTTATCAGGCTTGTGTCAAAATTCATGAGTGTGGAATTTAAGGATAGATTTTGTTGCTATACAATTGAAAAAAGGGCATTTTCCGATCATCAATAGATAGAAATAGGAATACAAACTATTCCTGGAGCGGTTTATTCATCCTGTCCATTATGTGTTGATTGTTCATTGACATGGTATCACTTGATTAAATAGTCTTTAATTGATATGTTTATAATTGAATAACTAAAAATGTAATAAATCGATAACTTATAGGGGTATATTAGTGTTCTGTCAATACTGCTTTAAGCATGATGAGATGTTATTTATTTAACGTGAACTCCACCGATCAGTGCATGAACCGACATCAGTACGCGTTGGTACTTTGTAAAAACCGGAACGGAATATGGAAACGAAAGATACAACGGTGCTATGAAATGGAAAGAAAACACTGTTTTCAAATGTAATGACAGAAACTATTCCAACTATTCAAATTTTAACATTGAATTCAGAAATTATTTATGATATAAATTTTACTTCCGAGATACTGATGTAATGCCTAACTCATGTTAAAGAAAAACGTTATTAAAAGCAGAGGGTCCAATGCCCAACGACCACAGCAAACGTCAACACACTAAAGAGTAATAACACAAAGCAATAGCTAACAATGTCTAATTAGAATATGAAAACCATCTGTGTGACCAATTACCCATTATTCAAATTAGCTCAACAGTAATTGAATACGAATAAACGTCCAAAGTCGTTCCGCGGTGGTGGCTGATCTCAAATATGTTATAGGCGTTTTATTGCCATTTGATATTTGCCGGCGTTTTCCTTGTTCACAAGTCCCCCTGATTCTTTTGTCAATCTACCTTAATTTTAAAGTATGTTAATCTTAAAATTTTTGTTTATTTGAATTTTACAGGAATTTGAATCCATTGTACAGACGTTTATATCAGAGGCCAGTACAGTCGGGACTCAAACTGTGTTAAACGGTACAGCGGGATTATCAGAGTTTCTTTCAACCTATGTTCTCTCTGGCATACGCGAGGTATACATACAACATGGAATAGAATCTTTATCAATTAAGTAACAGCAAATAAATAAATAATTAAGTAACGACATTTAGATATAAGGATTGCACATTTGGATGTAAACACTATATCTAAGGTTTAATGACAATATTCAAGTTTAAGATAGACTGGCACATAGGCCAAAGAAGTTGTTGTTGTATTACGGTTTAACGTCACTTCCAGAATTCTTCACTGATAAGGACAAAATACAAAAGACGAAAGTATAGAATGAAACAGGGAAAAACGAGAAAGTAAATTTAGTAGGGATCGGTAATACAGCAAGAAAAAAAAAGAATATGCAATAACGTAACACTCTACTCTTGTCCATTTTAAAAAATTGAACCTTGGTGACCCTGCAAGGAACATATGCTCCGGTCAGCAAATAGCTCTCAAGTTTATTGACACGCAAACCCTCTAGCACGATATGATGTCACTCATATTTTAGCCATTAATAAGAAAGCACCGTGGTTATCACTAATGAAAATTTTAGAATATTAATGAGCGGGGTTGGCTAAATGAACAAATTTTCGTATAATTCAACTCTAATGATTTCTCTAACATTTACTGTAAACCTACAACTTTTAGCGATTATATTATTTTTGCGATTTTCGCGTCGACAATAAAGCGCTAACTTATGTCCAACGCTTATATTTAACATATAGATTTAAAACATTAATATAGGCCAATGTACGCTAATTTATGATTGCGAGTATATGTCTTGTATAGGTTGTATGGCTTAAATATGACTGCGCTAATATAAGTACGTTTACAGTCTATTGAAACAGTGTGTGAAACAGTGCGTTTTTGGTTTCAAAACGAGACATTCCCCACATATGAACTGATATGCAAGGGCAATCGTTACTCAAGTTATATAAGATTATCAAAGTATCTTATTTAACAGTTGACGCACTAATAGGAGTGCAATATCAGGATCATCGCATTAAAGAAAACCAATGAAACATGCGGCCTTCGGGTTGATATTGTAAGCCTAAAATCGATATAGCAAAACAAATAATATGCATTATAATAATTGTATTGCTTTATTTACATGTAACAACAAAGAGCATATAAAATTGTAAAATAGAACGTTTACATTGGAAGAATTCATTAATTTTATAGTCTGTTATATTTTTTTTAAAGTATTTTTCAATATTTAAACACTAAATCTGTTAACGCTGATGGTAAAAGTTCGTCATCACAAGGCATTCGTGTAAAATGAATGAACATTTTGATTTTTGAATGTATTTTATAAGGTCTAGAGTTTTATAGTTTTCTATAAGGCCTATCGGGATTGCTGTCGCCACTGAATACACATGTTGACTGCGTGATATTGAATACACATGTTGCTTGCGGTGCTATCTATATTTAATGACGTTCGTGGGTGAGTGTCAATGAAGCGTATGCACTTTAAGTCAATTATAAAAATAGACTATCGATAATGTGGTGACATCAAAACCTGGCCTTTTTAATATTTTTTTGAACCATATATAAATATAAGTGGGTGGAATTTCCCCCGATAATCGGATTTTACTACATTTGTTTTATCTAGACCTTAAATATTGGACGTTATCTACTTACGTAGAGAATTTGAAGTAAGAAGCAGCGATGTGGAATAGCACGCATTTAATTTTACCCGTGTAAAATCGTAATTAGAATACAATATTTGGCCAATGGAATTCATTAGATTTTTCTTCACGGCATGGTAGCAGAATTAATCAATAATGCTTGTATACAAGAATGTTGAAGTTATCTCCCATAAAACACCACTTCACCAGCGCGGTGGCCCAATGGTAAGGGCGCTCTCTTTGTGCTGGTAGACTGGTGATAGATTCCACGGTTGTGGGATCGAATCCCGGTCGGGTCAAAACCTAAGCTAGCGCCAAGCAATACTTGGTAGAAGGACGACTGGTTGGCTCGGTGTCAGGATAATGTGACCGAGTGAAGTTGCATGTCAATGTGTCTGCGGCGTGATATTTCAGTGAAACAGCACTATAACGTCGCCATAAGTGCGCACTATTGCAAACAGACACCGTCCCGATATAACCTAGACATTAGTTAAAGGGACGCTAAACCCCAATAAACAAACAAACACACCACTTCGATGGTATTTTTACATAATTTGTAACGCAAGACTAACTTTCTCCTTTACTTCAATCGTTCATAGTCATGGATTATGTTTGTTCTTTACTAGTTTATTGTTTATTTTGTTAAAAAAGGAATTAATTTCGGTTTTATGAAATATATGGGTCAGCTTTATGCAACAGTGTGCAACCATGTTCATTGATCATACTCGCAGAAGGAACGACATCAAGTATCAACAGAACGAATTTATACTCTATAAATTCACCATTACACTTTCAAATTGTCATTTAACTGTTAATGTAGAGCACTAATTACTCGACATTTTCGTTATGTGTAATATGGCGTTTTCAGTTTTCCTTACACAATACGATGTACAATGTATACCAGGTCAAAGCGACCGTTAACGATACATATGCATGTAACAATGATTAAGGCGACCTAAATTCATCACAATTTATATATATATATATATGCAATAACAAAAGTTATAAACAATTATTAACTTGACAAATTGACAAAACGTATTGACAATTATTATACTTTTAGAAGATTAACTTTTCTACATTGAACTGCATCACATGTGTTAATTCACTGCAGTGTTGTCATGTCATGTCAATTTGTCGAAAAGCATATGCTGTATTTTTGTTACTTTTATTATCATGTGTTTGAATTATTTGATAACATGTTATTGTTTAACCATATTTGCTTTCTGTGTGCCATTGGTGGTGCTTCCAATTTTGAAATATATTTGAATTTTTACAAACTGAAGAACATTGCTTAGTTTCAGGTTTATCGTGAGTGTCCATGGTTTTCTATCGAGACGCTCATGTGGACTGTTAGTGGAAGGGGACTAAACATTGTTGGTTATACAAATGAAGATGGAGAAATGATTCGTTTTTCGGATTTTTACCCAAACAGGAAATTTGGTTTCAACGGTCGCCATTTTCTGGTATCAACAATAGAGGTACATTCATACTTAATATTTTTTTAGGAGTTGTTTGTCTGCACGTATTATACGTGTATGAACTGTGGTTATGTTTCGTATCAAGGCATTGCTTGCAAGTTTGTTGGTCACTTTTTGTAGATGTTGTTGTTGTTGTTGTTGTTTTAGTTTTTTTTTTTATAAGTTTTGCCAGTGTATGTCAGACTCTTTACACTGTTGTTATTGTTACATGTAACCTATTGATGTTGTAAGGAATGTATGGTACCACAGTATCATATTATCTGAAACACTGCGTCAAAGATCACCAAAAAGACAATTTTTAAGTAATCAAAAACAAAAGGAAAACAAGCACATAATAAACCTTGACCAAAAAATAAGATGTTTAAGGCTTTAATTGAAATGTTTCCCTTGTTGACTTTCAGTGAATATTGTCGTTGGGGGACATTGTCCTTACAAGTCCCGCCGTTCGTCTGTTGTCATAGTAAACTTTTCACATTTAGAAATTCTCAAAAACAACGGTACCAGTCAGTACAATGAAACTCATTATAAAGAAACCCAAAAGAGCCAAATTGAGTGAAAGTTTACAAACTTTCAATAATTTTCTCCTGATAAACTAGAGTTCTTAGAGCTTAAGGCTCGCATATGAAGTCAACCTTGGGCAATTCAAAACAAAGTTTGTTTAATGCGAAACTATCGGGGTCAAAGCAGTTTAAGCGTGTTAAGACTATAGCAAATAGCATACTTTTCTTTATATTTTCAACTTCTTAAAAACCGTTGTACTAATTTCAATCAAACTTGGTTTGAATAGAAGAAGGCAATTAATTTTGTTTCCTTCAATTATGGGGCTCATTCCCCAAGGGGCGCAATATCTACTAATAAACCTGAAGGCATAGAACATATATTGCGTATATGTGTAGGTAGTTGGTAGGAAGCCTCTTCAATAGAAAGGAATTTGATGACATTTGACTTCCAAAGGGCTACAAATGACACAATTTAAAAACAAATATCCCTATTCTTAAAAAAAGCCTTGTACTTAATGCCGGTTTGCATATGAAGAAACTTTTGATCACGGGAACCACGATTGTTCAGGGTGTGACTCTAAGAACAAAAGAAGGTACAGTTTTGATAAAAGTTCAATACTACCGGTATACATGTAATCACATTATGTTAACTTTTCTCATTTTCGACATCTTCTCTTAAATCATTAAATTAATAGCAACCAAACTTAATAGGAAGTATATATAAGGGAAGGAAAACCATTTGTTAAAATGATTAGGTTCACTGCCAAGGGAGCGTCAACGGGGGGTCCGCAATAAGGAAGATTTGATATCATAGACAGTCCCCAAATAAACTAGAAGTCATAAAAACTATGGTGCATTGAAAGTCAAGTTTGTTCAAGATGTGACCTTGGAGTCTGAAATAAGCTTCTCCTGTTGGGTCAATTAATTTCAACTTTATTGCATATATCTTAATTTGTCAATTTGTTTATTTTCTCAACAATCACATTACCAGTTTCACCAAATCTTGGTTAGAAAAATCCGTCGGAGAAGTGGGTTATTGATTTGTTAAAAAAAATTGTGATTGTCCTTTTCCCCTTCAGGAATTGAAAAAGAAACCAATTTCAAAATTTTAATATTTATCATATATATCTACATGTACCAAAGGGGGCCGCGGTGGCCTAGTGGTTAAAGTCGCCGACTTGTAATTATAAGAGCCTTTCACCTCCTAGTTCGATTCCCGTCCGGGGCGTGCTAGTGTGAGAAAGTTGCCAGTGACTTGCCGTAGGTCGGTGGTTTACTCCGGGTACTCCGGTTTCCTCCACCAGTAAAACTGGCACGTCCGTTAATGACCTTAGCTGTTGATCGGACAATAAGCCCTTAATGCAAACAAACAAACTACATGTACCAAAGGAAAATAGTGCTGTTCCAACCAGATGGATATAAAGGCCCAATGTGACATTATTATGACATAACTTTAAGGTTGTGCTCAAAAGAACTTAAATCGTTTTAATGAACGCCAAGTTTCAGTAAAAAGTTCATGTCCCAGTTTCCCTTTGTACAAGCAGCATTTATCGCGTTTAAATTACGTAGAATATACTCTAAGTCAATGCCGCCATACTTTGTGTCAGTTGGATGTCTGCATTCCGTCGTCTCCGAGGACGAGTTGCGGTTCTTTGTATTTGTTTCAGAAGGTGAACTGTGCCACACTGGTGTAATTTTTTGTTTAACCATGCATATTATCAATGAGTACATATGCAATACACATGGAACATAAACATCAAACATCGAATTCTTGATATTATAACATAAACCATGAATCCGAGGAGTAATGACACCCGTAAACTCTGCATTAAGCATAGAAGTACAGCGCTATAAACAAAACAGAATGAAAGTATGTTCCAATAACCGTTTAAGCCTGTTTGAGGACAGGGAGGCGACATTCATTTATTCAATAAGTATGATTATTGAGAGTTATTACATATTTTTTCACAAATAATATTATTTTAATGCGTTATTTTTTGTTTTCTTCAGTGTGTTTATCATCAACTATTTATCATTAAAGTGAAAGCTGTCTCCGTATACCTGTTCATATTTTTTGTATATGAAATTTGTATTCACACAGTGGTTTCCATTTGTACAAAAACTCAGTAATGGTACATATGATGGTTTAAGTTTCGACATATTTAACCAGCTTGCACTGCGTTTCAATTTTACGTGAGTATATTTTATTTATAATATAACGTATACAAATCCTGTTTCAAGCCAACTCAGAATCATGTACATTGTAATTGTGTTACTACTATCATCGCTGCAATGAACACTAATACACTAATAACGTTATTACGACACAATACGACACTAATAAACCAATTTACAACTCTGAATCTATTACAAACACTGAAGTAGATTATGTATAATATATGTACATATAAAACACAAACAACAATTGTTTGTTTAAATAGGGCTTAACGTCACGTCCAGAATCTTTCACCGATATTGTGACAAAAGACCAAAGGAGAAAAACCAAAAGATAGGA